>JAIFZK010000226.1:1400000-1405000 GCA_027481765.1 Tenualosa thibaudeaui | reverse complement strand
TGTGTGTGTGTGTGTGTGTGTGTATTTTTGCATGTCACAGAATCACTACTCTGAACAGTCTGTACACTTCAGATCAGAGGCACTGGCCTACCATTGAATTTGATTAAAAAAATCTTTTATAAGTTTATAAAATGCTTTTAAAAGTTATTAGATATTAGATATTAGATGGAAGGAGCCAAAACATGGGAACATCCCATCACCCACCACGCACTACAGAACTAAACTGAAGTGTTATCACCAGCACCAACAGTTTGAGACTTGGTGGTGAAATGGTGAATGTGGACAATGCAGTAGAATTTTGCAATCAGAGTTGCATTTGTTGGGTAGTTTATTATTATGTATCTAGAGGTGGATAAACTATATCAAAAATAAAATTGAGAGGTGGCTAAACTGGGTTTGCTTGCCACCACTGCCGCTGTGGAACAAGCCCAGACTTCTTGCTTGAAGTGTGTTTGCTGATAAAGTTTCACATACATTATATTCAAAGCAAGGAGTTTGGAGTGTCTCCAAGTTTGCAGGTAAGGGGAGGGGAGGTGTTGATGGGCATGTTAACAGCTGTGCTGCCACTATAGGAAATGCATGGCAGGCTTGTTTATTTATGGAGAAGACAAGAGCAAGCTAGTGTGTTTGAGACAGACCAAAGACAGACAGCCTGTGTGATGGTGAGAAAGGAGGACTAGAAATGCCTCATTATTCAGTCTACGCTGGAACGCTGTGTGTGTGTGTGTGTGTGTGTGTGAGTGTGTTTGGCCACAGGAGGGCAGTGTCTTACTATCTTATCTGCTTTGTAGATCAGCAGTTCTTATACCTTGCTTTTCTGTAGCATTAGTATTAGGTTGTGTGTGTGTGTGTGTGTGTGTGTGTCTGTATGTGTGTTTGTGTGTGTGTGTGTGTGTGTGTGTATCTGTGTTTGAAGGTGTGCTGTGATTGTGTTTGTGTGTGGTGTGTTGTGTACTATTTACATGTGAGAGAGACAATGGTCATATATATTGTCAGACATACTGCATATGAGATAACATGATGAATTTAGCTTTAATAGTGGTTACAGTGTGTGTGTGCTTGTGTATGCATGTAACAGAGAGAATGAGAGATTGTGTGTGTGTGTGTATGTGTGTAACAAAGAGAGATAGATTGTGTGTGTGTGTGTGTGTGTGTGTGTGTGTGTGTGTGTGTGTGCGTAAAGAAAAAAATGAGAGAGAGTGAAGTGACAGATTGTGTGTGTGTGTGTGTGTGTATGTGTAACAAAAAAAGAGTGAGAGGTTGTTTGTCTGTGTATGTTTGTGTGTGTGTGTCTGTGTGAAAAAAGAGACGGTTAGACAGATTGTGTGTGTGTTTGTGTATGTGTATGTGTAACAGAAAAAAAAAGAGAGAGTGAGACAGATTGTGTGTGTGTGTGCGTGTGTGTGTGTGTGTGTGTGTGTGTGTGTGTGTGTGTGTGTGTGTGTTTGTGTGTCCATTTACTATAAATATTGTTTTCTGTTTGCTTGTCGGAGGAGCGGTACTCTTACTGTCTTGTTGACAACACATATACATCTTCACTGTCAGCTGATCTACAAACAGTTCTCTCGTGGCCATATGTGCATTTAAATGCTGTCATTTACACCTCCAACCATCCAACACACATGTGTGCCCCTCCCCACATGCACACACACACACACTACAGAGAGAGCTTGCTAGTCCTTTTTAAATAGGCCTTGAAAGACTGAAAACGCTGTTGAGAATTGCACAACATGAATTATACATTAGTCTGCTGGCTGCTTCAGTGTGTGAGTGTGTGTGTGTGTGTGTGTGTGTGTGTGTGTGTGTGTGTGTGTGTGTGTGAGTGTCTGTGTGTGTGTGTGTCTGCGTGTGTGTGCGTGTGTGTGTGTGTAGTGGCATAAGAGTGTAAGTGTATGTGTTGTGTCTTTGCCATTATGAGATAAAGATGTTTATTTTATGTCTGAAAGGAGAGACAATGACAAACAGGCAGACAGATGTGTTGTCTTTGTGTGTGTGTGTGTGTAGTGAGCGTACAAGCATATTTGGTGTGTGTTTGTGTGTGTGTGTGACTGTGTGCATGCATAGAGTGTGCACAAAAGCACACGTGTGTGTGTGCGTGTGTGTGTGTGTGTGTGTGTGTGTAATTATGTAATGATGGTAAGTATACTCTTCAACCCCCTGAGGTGTTTGCCTTGCTTTCAGTGTATCTGTTTATTCTCATCCTCTAAGCAGCCGCTTGTTAAAAGTCTGACAACACGTCATCAAGGCATTATTCTAGTCTTTACGTTCATTTCCATCGTACTAGTTAATGCTGTATTAGGCACATAGATTATCTATTTCAGGTCATTGATTAATACTTGACACATTTGAGACCTCTGTCTGCATGTGAAATAAAAAGCTTCAAGAGATGATAGTTGATAGGATTTTGACTTTTGTCTTTTGTTTGTTTATACTTATAGTCTGCTAGACAGCTTTTGATTTAATCAGAAAACACTTGGGTCTCCCGAGAGCATCTAGTCTGCTTCAGATTCTGTGTGTGTGTGTGTGGGGGGGGGTGCCTGTATGTGTGAGTCAGTGTTAATTTCTATTACCAAAACTCTGACAAAAAAATATTCACCAATTACTCTGATGAAGACAAGACGATGAGCTAAAAATGTGATTAAAAACAATGACGAAATGTCTGGATGTTAGATGGGAAATCGCACCAGACTCCCCTGAGAGATAAAAAGCTGGTCAGTTATGGTCAGTGCACACCGACTGTAGATTCTCACACCAAATATTCACACGAAATAATGCAGGTGATAAAATACCTGTCACGGTGGTCAAAAATCTGATAATGATAATGACAGCGACTCAGACATGACTGGAAAAGCTGCCCGTGAACGGCCAAGCAATATTCAGCCACAGGCATATAGTGAGATTCCTGGTTCCATCTGTAGTGATTTAGGGAAGAATGGATCAGGATTACCATTAAGAGAATTTCAATATTTTATACAATCAGACCATTGTTTTTGTTAATATGTTAGGTAACCCTTTATATTGTGTAAGGGTACACATATTCATTATTAACCAACAGCTCATTAACATGCTAATTAGTAGCATACTAGCCATTTGTATGGTGATGGTCTAGTCATAGCAACAAAACCCAAAACTACAAGTGCCTAATAGTGTCCAAATAGGTCCTAATTACATCTTTTTGATTGAGAATAACTGTTCCTGTTGTACTGCCACCTTATAGGCCCCTTACTGAGTAAAGCATATTGAGATCATAATTCATGTACAACAACTAGCTTACTTACTATGAATAAGCAGTAATTAGGAGTTTATATTGGAGAAATTCTAGTTAATGGTTTACTATGTGTAGAATAAGCTCATGTGGAATAAGGTATTAATAGATGGCTTATAATGACTAACAAATGGCTTGTATGTTATTAATATGCGTGTTAATAAGCTGCTAGTTAATGGTGAATATCTGTAATCTAATCTAAAGTGTTGCCATATGTTTTATTGCTGTAGTGGTTTAGGGAAGAATGGATCAGGATTACCATAATAATAGAATAATAGAATTTCACCACTTAATATGATCTCATTAATAGAATCTCACGACTTAATACGTTTTTTTTTTTGTTTTTGTTTTTGGTTATTATAATTTTTTTGCTTTAAGGCAGAAGAAACCAAACATACAAAGCACAAAACAACAACAATCAATGCTTGATGTGAGGTATAAAAGTATAGCAGAAAACAGTACACATCATCAGCAGGTTATATCTTACACATGGTGAGGATACAAGGCTTGTGTACTAAAAATATAAATATATCAAAAAAACTGAAAATATAATTACATTAAGCCTTTAAAGAAAGTTATAGCAGCTGAGTTACAGACATAGGCTCTGTGTGCTGTGGTTACAAATGAGTGCCCTTTGACCTATGACTAAATCAAAAGTTAGCTGCCGCCAACATGTGTTTGTGTGTGTTCTGGATGTAGACTGTGGCATGTTGTGTGTGTGTGTGTGTGTGTGTGTGTGTGTGTGTGTGTGTAGGTAGAGGCAAGGGTTGGCAGTTGGCGCCGGATGGACACAGTACTGAGAACAAGTGAAAGACACGGAAACGAGAGAGAGAAAGAGAGAAAAGAGAGGGGAGCGGAAACAAGCGTGTGTGTGTGTGTGTGTGTGTGTGTGTGTGTTTGTGTAAAGGCTGAAAGAGCCCTCTGTGTTAGAAGCTGCTCTCAAAGCAGCCACCAGAACACTCCTCTCTGATGTATTAGACATGGCCAGAGTTGTATACACACACACACTCAAACAAACACACACACACGTCTGTCTGTTCAGTGTAAATACTATTAAGGCCTTTAATATTTTATTAGGGTTCTGTGCTTTTTCCACTTGCCTTTGGACAGTCTGGAACACTATTGCCAGCCCCTCTCCATCCCTACTCTATCACTCTTTTTTCTTCTTGCTCTGTCTCTTTCTTTCCCCTCTATCTCCCTCTTTTTCTCTCTTTCTCCTGCTCCCCCTTTGTCTCCTTCCCTCTCCCCTTCTCTCTATCCCTCTTTCTCTATTTCCTTCCCTCTCCCTGCCTTCTCTCTCTCTCTCTCTCTCTCCCTCCCTCTCTCCCTCCCCCACATCTCTCTCTATCTCTCTTTCAGTAGTAGCGTTGTTTGGTAAAAACGGGGCCGTTGAGTGCAGCCTCATGATTGGCCAGTAGTGATCGCCTGGCAACCACTGTAGGAGCTTAGTCTAGGGGTTTGGTGAGAAAGAGGCAGATGACTAAGACACACACACACACACACACACACACACACACACACATCCTAGACCACCTCCTGGATGCTTCTGGAGTGAGTGTGTGCATGTGTTTGGGTGAGTGTGTGAGTGCGAGCATCAGGATGAGGCTGCTCTGCTGACGGATGTGGTTGGTCGGTCGGTTGGTCGCTTGGGCAGACAGAGAGTCAAGCATGTTCTGTGCAGAAGGAGAGCAAAGGAGCAGCAGGAGCAACCCACTCCTGGTGAAGTACACTTGGC
>JAIFZK010000226.1:1367500-1395000 GCA_027481765.1 Tenualosa thibaudeaui | reverse complement strand
TTACAAATTCCTGTGGTCATTGTCATCCAGGAGTGTATAACAGATTTATAGAAAATTTACAAATTAACGTCTGTGTGTGTATGTGTGTGTGTGTATGAAGTGGTAGGAAGGTACGCAGTATGTAACACACTCTCATGCTTATGGAGACTGCCCCCTAGTGTCCCGGTAGTGTTAATACCACTGAACCCTTTGCTTTGTTTATGTGTTATGTAGCCCTGGCCAGAGGACTGGGGAGGACTTGGAGATCATCTATGATGAGCTGCTGCATATCAAAGCCCTGTCTCACCTCTCAAATACAGTAAGACATGTCACTTCCTGTCTCACTTTTCACTTCCTGTCCTACCTGTCAAATACTGTAAACATGTCACTTCCTATTTAACCTACTGGCACCTCTTGAATTCAGTAAGACATGTCACTTCCTGTCTCACCTCTCTAATACTGTCTCTGTAATGCCATAAGACATGTCACTTCCTGTTTAACCTACTGTGTCATCTACAGTAGTAATCCCATAAGACATGTCACTTCCTGTCTCACCTCTCTAATACTGTAAGACATACCGCTTGCTGTTTAGCCTACTGTCTCACCTCTCAAATACAGTAAAAAATGCTACCTCCTGTCTCATTTTTCACTCTTGTCTCACCTCTCTATTGCCTCTCTCAATCAACCTACTGGCCGTGTCTGAAACTGACGTATGTTTTAGAGCCCAATGCAACTGCTACGTATCTATTTCTAATCTCATCAGCTAAAATATGAATTATTTTAATGATATTGACTGTAGAAATAGGAATGTGTCTGGTTCCCAAGGGAAATGGAAAGGGAAATGGCCTCGATTTTCATCTCAGAAGTCTTGTCACTTTACTCTAATGCCATATCACATCTCACTTCCTTCCCAACCTACTGGCCGTATCTCAAATCTCGCACCTCTATGAGTACACTGGATTGTAGTGCGCAGTGTGCACTGAGCACTTACTGCTATTGTGCACATTTTTGATGTTAAGAGTTGTCCTGTCCCAAATGGATCACTTGTTTTAAACACTTAGCAGAGGTGACGGATGTATGCAATTTAAACTCAAACAAATGATTAGATTGATGACTTAAGTCGGAGAGTGACATGTGAGTAGCCTGGTGTATGAAACCTCAATAACATTTTACCAACCTTTGTTGCTTAGATGTAAATGCAGTTACTGCAACTCTCACCACACCTCCTTCTCTACTCTTGCAGGTGAAGAGAGAACTGGCAGGTGTCATCATCTTCGAGTCACATGCCAAAGCCGGCACAGTATGTAAGTAGTATGCATTAGAATGTAATTATGTGATGTAGATATGCATCTGAATCTGAGTATCTACTAATAGTAAAGTATGTAGTATTTTAGTATGCCCTAGCATAGAGGTATGCATTAGTAGAGATATAATATTTAGATATAGATATAATATAGATATAATATGTAAGTATGTCCTAGTATGGAAGTATGCATTAGACTGTTAGTATGCACCAGTATGTAGACACTAAACACTACAATACCCTGCAGCTCTGGTTAGTGTACTTGGCACATGCTCAATGACAAGAGGTAAATGTAGAGATTATCCCATGTGTCTGTGGGACTGCCACTGTGTTGCTGTTAACGTCTTACACACTGCCAGTAAGTAGTCATCTTCTGTGTTTGCTAGTGTTCAACCAAGGAGAGGAGGGCACCTCCTGGTACATCATTCAGAAGGGCTCAGTCAACGTGGTCATCTATGGCAAGGTAAGATACTATGTGACACTGTAACACAAGCACACTAACACACTATGTGACACAAGCCATGTAAGGCTTGTGTACGCCATTGTCAGTCAAACGGTCAAACATTGAACTATTCATATCTATGTAATGCCAGCTAGCTGTGTGTCTAGAATGTTAGTTGAGTTAAGAATATTAGTAGAATATTTTCTCTCTCTCTCTCTCACTGCATGTGTGTGTGTGTGTGTGTGTGTGCGTGCGTGCATGTGCATGTGTGTGTGTGTGTGTGTGTGTGTGTGTGTGTGTGTGTGTGTGTGTGTGTGTGTGTGTGCAGGGTGTTGTGTGTACACTACATGAAGGGGACGACTTTGGGAAGCTGGCGTTGGTGAATGACGCTCCGAGGGCGGCGTCCATTGTGCTCAGAGAGGACAACTGTCACTTCCTCCGTGTGGACAAGGAGGACTTCAACCGCATCCTCAGGGTACGACTACACACACACAAAACACACACACACATGCACAGAGCAAATAATAAATGTTTGAACATTACATAAGAACACATAACACAAATAATACATGCATGGATGAATGAATGGATGGACTAATGGATTTGTGTAACTACATTATCCTGATTTTCAGATTGTCAGTGGTTGTAGTCTCCCCCTAGTGGCTGACTGATGAAATTGCAGTTAATGTTTTTTGGCCATGACCTGGGCATCTCTCTCTCTCTCTGTCTGTGTCTGTGTGTGTGTGTGTGTGTATGTAGGATGTGGAGGCTAATACGGTGCGTTTAAAGGAGCATGATAAGGATGTTTTGGTCCTGCAGAAGAGTCTGCGATCTTCTGGCCATGCAAACGTCACCGCCCACTTCAAGTACCTATGTTATATAGCCAGTATATATATACAAGTATTGTGTGTGTGTGTGCATTTGATGTGTTTCATATTGTGAACTGTGCTTTAGGTACACAGTGATGTCAGGAACAGCTGAGAAGATTCTGGAACATCTACTAGAGACGATGCGACTTGATGTCCACTACACAGATCCAGGTCATACTGAAACATGAACTCACTCTTACAAAAACACACACACACACACACACACACACACACACAATGAAATTGGCCCTGATGCAGTTGATAGCTGACAAATGTAAGTCACTTTGGATAAAAGTGTCTGCAAAAAATGCATAAAAATGTAAATGTTAACATCATACGTGTGCATGTATGTGTATGTGTGTGCATGTGTGTGTATGTGTGTGTATGTGTGTGCACACATATTATGTTGTTATCATTTACATTTTTTTGCATTTTTGTGAAATGGATTAATCTGACTGAAATATTTGTTTGTTTGTTTGTTTGTTTGTTTGTTTGTTTGTGCCCACAGATCCTGCCCTGGATGACTTTGTGCTCATGCATGGGGTCTTCATGCCCATCAGCCAGTTATGCCCAGCCCTTATTGCGCAATATCCTAACCTAGAAAACGTGTGTGTGCGCGTGTGTGTGTGTGTGTGTGTGTGTGTGTGTGTGTGTGTGTGTGTGTGTGTTAGTAAGCCTCTGTCCTCAGGAATGTCTTCAGGGCTCTGTCATCTCCAGGCTCAGTCCAAGTGTGTGTGTGTGTGTGTGTGTGTGTGTGTGCAAACAGTGTTTTCCTTAGTGGTGTGTGTGCACCTATCACTCCCAGTCGTCCCAGGGTTCAGAGCAGGAGCGAATGGACTATGCAGTGGCCAGCAAGAGGAGGGTGCTCAGCCTGGCTCTGCGCTGGACAAACATGCTTGCCCACAACCTACTGGAGGAGGACACGGCTCTCAGCTTCCTAGAGGTCAAATACACATACACACACACACACACACACACGTTTGCTAACACACATACAAACATGCTTGCCCACAACCTACTGGAGGAGGACACGACTCTCAGCTTCCTAGAGGTCAAATACACACACACACACTCATACACACACACACTCATACATACACACACACGTTTGCTAACACACATACAAACATGCTTGCCCACAACCTACTGGAGGAGGACACGGCTCTCAGCTTCCTAGAGGTCAAATACACACACACACACACACACACACACACACACACACACACACACACACACACACGCACTCATACACACACACACACACTTATACACACACACACACACGTTTGCTAACACACATACAAACATGCTTGCCCACAACCTACTGGAGGAGGACACGGCTCTCAGCTTCCTAGAGGTCAAATACACACACACACACACACTCATACACACACACACACACACTCATACACACACACACACACGTTCGCTAACACACATACAAACATGCTTGCCCACAACCTACTGGAGGAGGACACGGCTCTCAGCTTCCTAGAGGTCAAATACACACACACACACTCATACACACACACACACACGTTTGCTAACACACATACAAACATGCTTGCCCACAACCTATTGGAGGAAGACACGGCTCGGAACCTTTATGAGATGATTATTTTAAATGTGTGTGTGTGTGTGTTGTCTAGAGGATGTGCTGATCTTAAATGTGTGTGTCTGTGTTTAAAGGAGCTCTATGGATTCGTAGCGAATGACGGACGCGTACTCCGGCCCTTGAAAGACCTGCACTCTGACCTAGAGAAGATTGTCAAAAGCTAGTATGTACTTTCTCTACTACAGACTAGAGCTTAAAGGGAAAACAGAATGGATGAATGGAGTATTGTACCTTATACTCTGGTGTTAAATAGAATACATTCGACTTTAATTGATCAAAAATAAGCTCATGTGCAATTTTAGCAGCCCAATTAAAACCTTATATTTAGGCTGGGTCTTGAAATGGTCCTTTTGGCTAAATGGCGCCCTCTTTGGCAACCACATATGGTTTGTGCTGTTTGACATCACATGTAGGCTTTGTTCTAATTGGCCCATGTTTTAGTGGCCATTTCTAAGTTCAAGATTTTCATATGAAGGAGGGTACAACCATCCCTCATGATCATGAGGCTCTTTGGCCATACACAGCCTCTCCTACTTCATCAGAGCCAGGACATGAATGGTTGGTGGTAGCGTAGTGGTTAAGGAACCTGGCTAGCATGCAAGTAGCCCTGAACAGTTGACAGCTGACAAAGTCGCTTTGGATAAAAGCATCTGCTAAATGCATAAATGTAAATGTAAATGGTTTTCCATTCTATGTCTCCTTTAATATATACTCTCTCACCAGTGCACACACTATGGCCTAGTTAGCGTGTAATTACCTTACATAGACATGGACCTGGTTAACATGTATTTCAACATGGTACATCTTAGTTTATAGTCATCAATCATCTTAAATCTTAAATCCTATTACCCATCCTGGTTAGTGTGTATTTCTCATCCATGTGCATTCATATCACAGCTAATGTAAGCCACATAAAATTAAGCATGTTTTTGTTGCTTTGTTGTAGTACGGATGATGCAAGGTCGGCCCAGAAAAAGGTGATTACTCTTACACCAGCTTATGATGTGTGTGTGTGGTTTAGTGTGTGTGTGTGTGTGTGCATGTTTATTATCAGAAACAGCACAACCAGGCAAAACCTGGTTGTTGTGTGGGTATTGGCTGGATATTAGTCTCTGTGTGTGTGTGTGTGTGTGTGTGTGTGTGTTTGTGTGTGTGTTTAGAAGAAGGAAAGAGTGTGTGTTTGTGTGCACACAGGCTTACATTTCAAGGTTTTTCTTGGCTCAATGTGTTCTTGGCAAGAGAAACATAAGAGTGAATAATATCAGTTAATAGTGCAAGTGTGTGTGTGTGTGTGTATGTGTGTGTGTGTGTGTGTGTGTGTGTGTGTGTGTGTGTGTGTGTGTGTGTGTGCGTGTGTGTGTAGAGCAGCTATTTTAAGACTGCTAATATTAATCCCGTTACACACACTTACACACCACAGCAGCACCTGTGGCTCCTATAAATCACAACAGCTAAGTGTGTGTGTGTGCTTGTGCGTGCGTGTGTGTGTGCATGTGTTTGTTGTGTGTGCATGTGTTTGTGTGTGTATGTTTGTCTGAAAGAGGTGTGAAAACACATTGTGGCTTCATTCAATATTCGGCATAAAGGAAGTACAATTTCGGAAATTAACATTGGTGTGTGTGTGCGCGTGTGTGTGTGTTCCTCAGCATAAAGTTCTCTTGCGTCAGTTCAGCTCTGGAGAAGAGAGGTTGTCTAAACGCCAGCCAATCCGATGTTTTGATGACAGTGAGTATAAGATTGTATGAGTGAGTTATTTGCAGTTTGAGTGAGTAATTTGAGTTATTTTCACTTCACCGTCCTGTGTGTATTTGGTGTGTGTGTGTGGATATGTGTGTGTACTAGGTTGAGTGTGTGTGAAGCTATAACGGATTGTAACAGAGGAATGTTGACAAAAACTAACTCTACCTTTCAGATCAAGTCCCTGTCTCTTGTTCTTTCTGTCTTTCCTTGCATGTGTGTATATGTGTGCGTGCCTCGGTGTGTGTGTGTGTGTGTGTGTGTGTGTAGTATTACTAAAGGTGTACTGCAGTGACCACACCTACACCACTATCCGAGTGCCTGTGCTGGCGTCGGGCAGAGAGGTGACTGCAGCTGTGGCCGACAAGCTGGGATCCACAGAAGACCTGATTCTCATCAGCCTCAGTGCAGCAGGAGGTGACTGACACACGCACACAAACACACACACACACAAGCACGCACACACACACACACACACACGCACACACACACACACACACAGTCTGAATCACACACCAATGCAGATGTGCTGTGGTCACCTATTATGGAACTGATTTTTAATTCTGACCTGGCTTTGATAAATTATTTAGAACTGAGAGTGAGAGTGAGAGTGTAAGACACTGGCATGTGCAAAGCTGTCTTGGTGTGTATATGTGCATCTGTGTGTGTGTGAGTGTGTGTGTGTGTGTGTGTGAGAGAGAGAGAGAGAGAGAGAGAGAGATTTTCTGCTGGTGGTTGGGTGTATGAGATTCCAAATGGACCTGCTGAGTTTTTGTGCTGAGCTCAAGAGAATATTCCACTTGTATTTGCCAAAAAACATTTATCTCTGTCTGACTGTCTCAGCTAGAATGGTAGTGGTGGTGGTGGTGGTGGTGGTGTGTGTGTGTGTGTGTGTGTGTGTGTGTGTATGTGTGTGTGTGTGTGTGAGAGAGAGAGAGAGGGAGAGAGAGACACTGTGTTTGTGTGTGTTAATGTGTTGGTGTATGTGTGTGTGTGTGATGGTTTGCACATATCAGTTTTTAAGAGGGCTGTGTCTACATGTATGTGAGATTGTGTATGATACCTAAGATGGCCTATTTGTGTAAGTTATGAAAATGTTTAGAATTAATTAAATGAATAATTTGGTACACTTCAGAATGGTGTGTGACAGTATAATCCTATAGTATCCCAGCTTCCACCATTGTGCCCCTAAGTTGCTCTAGGGGAGACTGACCTGAATAATTGATAGATGACAAAATGTAAGTCGCTTTGGATAAAAGCATCTGCTAAATCCATAAATATAAATATTATATATATATATATATATAAAAATATATATAATATATATAAAAATATATATAATATATATTATACTTGTGTCATGTTTGTCAATGTAAGTGTGTGTGTGTGTGTGTGTGTGTGTGTGTGTGTGTGTGTGTGTGTGTGTGTGTGTGTGTTTGTGTGTGTATATATATAGCCATAGCTGCTATCTCTCACTTCGGACTTGCTGTAGGGTAGCGACAGACTGCTAACCTCATGTGGATCAGTATTTACCTTGTTCCTATGACAAAAGCCTGGCATGAATGCATCTGTTTACTGTTTATTACAACACACACACTCTCTGTTTATCTCTTACACACAAACAGACACACACACACACACACACACACACACACGCACACTCTCTCTCTCTCTGCCTGATACTGGTGTCTTGCCCTGCAGAGAGGCAGATTCTGAAGCCCAGTGAAGTTTCAGTCTTCCAAGCCTTGGGCGTCAACGACCGTCTGTTTGTTTGTCCACGAGACCAGCTGGATGCTCTGGTGAGCACACACACTCACAGCTACGCACACACACACACACACACACACACACACACACACACACACACACACACACACACACACACACTCACAGCTAAACACACACACACGCACACACTCACACTCACACTCACAGCTAAACACACACAGACACACTCTTTTCACAGACAAACTCACAGACATACACACTCACATGCACACTCTCTCTCTCTCACACACCCACACACGCACGCACACACACACACACTCACCATCTACGGTTGCCACAGCTGATCATCCCCTGAAAGAAAACAAATTCCCAGTCCAACAGAGTAAATAAATAACTGACTAAAGGAAAATTGTGACTGAGCCTATTGTATGTATTTGTATGTGTGTGTGTGTGCATGTCTGTGTTTGTGTGTGTGTGCACGTCTGTGCAAATGTGTTTTCCAGACTCCTCTTCCGGAACAGGAAGGTCCCTCATCAGGCTCCATGTCCAGTTTTGAACTCATGAGCTCCAAGGACCTGGCCTTCCAAATGACCCTCTACGACTGGGAACTCTTCAGCTGTGTGCATGAGGTACTGGGACAATAGAACTCCAGGGAAGGACTGGGGCAACAGAACTGTTCTATAGGAAGGTTCTGGGGCAATAGAACTACTCTATTGGAAGGTACTGGGGCAACAGAACTGTTCTATAGGAAGGTTCTGGGGCAATAGAACTACTGTGTAGGAAGGTACTGGGACAACAGAACTTTATAGGGAGCTAGTGGGGCAATATAACTGCTTTATAGGGAGGGACTGGGCCAACAGACTACACAACTGGGAGGCTCTGGGGCTACAGAATATGGAAGCACTGGGACAAACACTACTCTACTGAGACCACAGTACTTTATGGGGATGAGATTACTCTATAGAGAACAACAGTCAGTTGGGCCAGCTTAACGTAAGTTCCATCTTAGCTTAGTTCCAACGTTAATCAGCCTTACATCAGAGTTTAGGAGCTATTAAATTTTAACAGGTTGTGCCACACACAACACATAACACTAAGTTATGTCTTAAAATTTATACCACTGCAGCACTAGGTGTAAGGCCCATCATAAGGAGGTACATTTAACTTGACACTGTATAAATTGAGAAGTCGCTTTTTAAAATTGAGTATAATTGTGTATCTTTAATAAAGAAACGACTACGAAGGAGGCAAAAGTTCTGTCTTGCTTCCGAGATCATCAAACAGTAATATTCATTGGTTGTCAATAGTGACAATGTCAGTATGTGCGACAATAATTTGATTTAGTATCAACCAACTACAATGCAGCTCTACTTTTAAACTAGTTAGTTTAGTTGTAAGGTTGAAGATGTAACTTACACCAAACCTTACAATCAAACGTACATTTGATTGGTGCAACTGGTTGCAGAGTTCTTTATAGGGACCAATTCTAGTTTAGGGGGACCAGAATTCTTTATAGGGACCAGATAACTCTATAGAGACCAGAGTGCTTTATCGGGAACAGGCTGGTTTAGGGGGACCAGAGTTCTTAATAGGGACTAGACTGCTTTATAGGGGCCAGACTGGTTTACAAAATCACAGGCTGTTTTAACAGAACATGACAGCTTTACAGGAGAGGCCAGACTGCTTTACAAGGATCAAACTGGTTTAGGAAGACCAGATTTGTTTACATGTTACATACTGCTTCAAGGGGACCAAACTGTCTTACAAGGTCCAAACTGGTTTAGAGGGACCAGACCTCTTCATGGATACCAGACTAGTTTAAAGTGACCAAACATCTTTACAAGCTACAGGTTAAGGGCAACCAGAGCACTTTACAGCCACTTCAGTTAATTCATTTTTCAATGAAAAGGTCAAAATTCTCTTCAAAATACTCTCTCTCTCTGACTCCTCTCCTGTTTCTATGTCTTTCTATCTCCCCTCCCACACCCTCCCCCGTGTTCTATAGCAAGTATATCACACAAGCCCGCAAGTATATCACACAAGCCCGCAAGTATATCACACAAGCCCGTTCCCTTGGCTGTGGTTTCACTAGATAGTAGGTAGGGACTGTAGGTGGGAATCTCGTTCATCCATTCATGCGCGTCACTAGTTAGATGACGAGGTATTTGGCTACCTTAAGAGAGTCATAGTTACTCCCGCCGTTTACCTGCACTTCATTGAATTTCTTCACTTTGACATTCAGAGCACTGGGCAGAAATCACATTGCGTCAACACCCGCTGTGGCCTTCATGATGCTTTGTTTAAATTCCTGTTTCTATGTCTTTCTATCTCCCCTCCCACACCCTCCCCCGTGTTCTATAGCAAGAGTTTGTGTATCACACATTTGGGCGTCAGGCCTACCGGCGAAGCACTGCCAACTTGGACTTGTTCCTGAGACGCTTTAACCAGCTCCAGTTCTGGGTGGTGACTGAAGTCTGTCTGTGCAACCAGCTCAGCAAACGAGTGCAGCTACTGAAGAAGTTCATCAAGATCGCTGCACAGTGAGTGGACCTCAGCACACACATCTGCACTGCGCACACATACATACACACACATACACACACACACACACACACACACACACACTCACGCACGCACACATACACACACAACCAAACACACAAAAACTGTGTGTTCTAACATGAAAACAAGCAATGTGTGTGTGTCTGTGTCTGTGTGTGTGTGTGTGTGTGTGTGTCTTTCAGCTGCAGAGAATTCAGAAACCTCAACTCCTTCTTTGCCATCATCATGGGCATGAGCAACCCAGCAGTGAGCCGACTCAGTCAAACATGGGAGGTGTGTGTTATACACTAACACACACACACACACACACACATGCACACACACACACCACACACACACACACACAGACACACACACATACACAAGCAGAGAGACGTGGGACAACTCTCTCTCTCTCTTTTTCTTACAAATGTAATCTCTTTATTTGTATTTGCAGAAACTACCCAGCAAGTTTAAGAAGTTCTATGCTGAGTTTGAGAGTTTATTGGTAAGTGTGAGTTACTCCTCTTTACTGTATCTGCACACACACACACACACACACACACACACATACACACACAACACACACACACACACATACACACACACACACACACACACACATACTCACACACATACACAAACACACACACACAAACTGCATTGAACTCATTTTTTCTGTCCAATCAGGATCCCTCGAGGAACCACCGGTCGTACCGCCTCACTGTGGCTAAGATGGAGCCGCCAATCATTCCCTTTACGCCCCTCCTCCTCAAAGGTGAGACCACGCCCATATTCTATATATACTATATATATAATCCCTAAGTCATCAGACACCTGAGGTAATAGTAAACAAAGTTATTGGCTTAACCTGGTAACTTCAGGTATATCTGCTGACCTCAATAAAAACAGTGGGCTTTTCTGATTTTATAACAGTTGGTCTTTCACTTATTCAGTAGCTGGTTGAAAACAGCTGATCTGAATTCTATATTGGCCCTTGACTGCTTACAGTATGTGCAAGTATATGACTGCATATAGTATGTGCAGTCACATATTGACTGCATACAGTATGTGCCAGTAAATGACTGCATATAGTATGTGACAGTATATGACTGCATACAATATGTGACAGTATATGACTGCATACAGCATGTGACTGCATATAGTATGTGACAGTATGTGACTGCATATAGTATGTGACAGTATGTGACTGCATATAGTATGTGGCAGTTGCAACGGTGGTGGCAGGGTTAGCGCCACCAAGTGCTTCCACTCAATATTGCATTTTACTGCAGCACAGTCAGGGATCTCTTCACTAGTTTAGGTTTCCTTTGACAAATTTTTGGCTGGCCAATCAGCAAACAGAGGGCTCTTGCATTCCAAAAGTGTTCATAGGAAGTGTCTGCCCACGAGGGCAGATACAAGAGAACATACGAGAGAACATACAAGAGAACATACAAGAGAACATACAAGAGAACATTTTGATATTGTAATCAATGCTTGGAGCAGACCTTGTGTGGTGTGTCTTTGAGGTGTTTCTGTTTACTTGAACTGTTGCTTTTCTTTCAGACATGACCTTTACGCACGAGGGCAACAAGACGTTCATTGACAACATGGTGAACTTTGAGAAGATGGTCAGAGATGTTTTGTTTCTATTGTTATTTTAAAGAGCAGTATTGTCATTATTATTCTTATTAGTCAGTGTTCTGCCTTATTTGTATAGGTTTGTATTGTGGTTGTGTGTGTGTGTGTGTGTGTGCGCGTGTGCATATGTGTTTATGAATGTGCGCGTGTGTGTGCGTGTGTGTGTGTGTGTGTGTGTGTGTTAACTATTCAAGCTATGATCTTTTCCCACAGAGGCTCATTGCGAATACCATTAGAACTGTGCGACACTGCAGAAGTCAACCATTCAGTGAGTCACACACACACTCATGCACCCACTCACACACACACACTCTCACACACACACACGTGCGCGCACACACTCTCACACACACACACACATTTCTGTCTGTGCAGGGTTTCACATCTTTTGTTTCTTTCTGTAGACCCAGAGGCTTCACCAGCCAGTAAAAACCCTCAGGAAGTGCGGAACTATGTTCGCCAGATCACCGTGATTGACAACCAGAGGACCCTATCACAGCTCTCGTTAAGGCTGGAGCCCCGCAAAGCATAAAATACACATTCAGAGCTTCGCACACACAGACACACACATACACACACACACACACACACACAGTAACACTCATACTCACACATATATACCTAGACATACAAATGATACGCAAACACACCTGTTCACACATGTGCCATACACACACACATTTGTCATGACATTCAGAAACCATACACAGAAATATTCAAAAAGGTTCAAGCAACAGTATGCAAACATAGAAATTCAAACAGTATTGATCCACTATCACATATACAACTGTTTACTGCCAAAGTGTGTGTGTGTGTGCGTGTGTGTATGTGTTTGTGTGTCTGTGCGTGTGTATGTGTGTGTGTGTGTGTATGTGTGTGTGTTCCACTGCCAATACTCTCTTTAAACTTGAAAAGTTACCCTCCTTGCTGGTGTGTAGCTGATTCCTAGAGCTGATATTCAGTTTGAACACAGTGTGTGTGTGTGTGTGTGTGTGTGTGTGTGTGTGTGTGTAGTTTCGCTTTAGACTACATCCTACATTCTCATTAAACACTATACCAGTGCCGTTGCCTTATTGGGCAACAAGTTTATATAGAAGAGCTCAACACATATACGGAAAACACAAATACAGAAAACAGTGTTCAGATATTATATGCATACACACCTCTCTCTCTCACACACACACACACACATACACATACACATGCAGACACACACTCACATTTTTCAGTCCACTATCCTCTGGGGTTGGTCGTTAGTTCTGTGCTTGTTTGCCTGTTGAAATAAATAATTGTAGCAGTAATGCTCGAACCCCGCCCCAATACCCAGTCATCCAATGGCAGTTGGTCCCACCCCAGTTTTTCTGTGAGCCAATGGCCGTGGCTCCCTTTGGGGGATGGATCAATAGCAGTGAGTCCACTTGTGCAGCCCCTCTGAAGGACAGCGATCTGGTTGCCGTGACGATGACGACGTTGTGATTGCGGGACGTTTAGTTCCTCTCTGGTCAGTTCTGTTGAGAGTTCTGTGCTAGCTAGTGTCTCTATTTCTCAGCCTTATCCTGTAGCACTACTGTACTGTACTGTACTGGACTTTCTTTGTAAACTGGGTTTCGTTATGTTTGTATATCAGGGTTAACAATGAGATGTTATTAAGTTATTGCATTTGATTCTGATAATGGTCCGAGTTTTTATTTTTTATTTTTATTTTGTTAGTCTGCTTTCCAGAAGTGTCTGTGAGATGCTCAACTGACTGCTAAAAACATATGTCCATCATGTGTACATAGAGATCATCAGAATAAATGTACTGTATGTATTTCTCGACTTTATAATGTGTGTGAGACTTTTTTACCTTTGTGTGTGCATGTGTGTGTGGTGCTTATGCATAATGTGCATTCTGTAAAAAAATACAATATATGTGTGAGGACTATATAGCCTACCATGGACAGTGGTGGCGTAGTGGTTAATGAACCTGGTTAACATCCTGGTAGCCTGGAAATTGTGGGTTCGGATCCTGGCTGGCAACATTGTTAACCCTAAGTTGCTGTTTTGGGCTGGAAGTAACTGATAGTTGACAAATGTAAGTTGCTTTGGATAAAAGCATGCTAAAATGCATAAATGTTATTGTTTGTTTCTACATAGATTTTTTTTTTTACAGAGGCTACAGAAAGTATACTGACACTGATACAAACAGCAAACAAAATTAAATTTAAAAAAGGTAACAAATGCAACAGGCATATGAGGAGATAGAAATAATTTGCCAGGTGGAGTTTTGGTTCCATCAATATCATGCAAGGCAAAACCTAAAAACAGATATTGCCCATAGCTGACAAAGTACTGCTAGTCCTACTCCACTGAAAACGACATTCTGGTGACATTAAGTTCAAAAGTATTTCTCCTGGGCCTTGAGTGAATGCCTGGGTACTGTATGTGGAAATGGCACATCCAGACGTCCCCGCGGTGGCCATGGAGTGGTGCTATTGTCTTGTGCATAATGAGCGCGCCTGCGACAGACTCATGCGGGCTCTACCGCGTGCCCTGTTATGGAAATGGAGTAACACGAGACGGAGGGGCTCGCGCATCACTTTCTGACCAGGGATCCGAAACAGCGCGAGTCTGCCTGGACAGCGCCGTTGAAAGCTCAAGTAAAGGGTATGTCTTTTTACTTTTTACTTTAAAGTTAGCTTTTTCACTTGATTTGTTGTCATAGATGTGGTCGGTCGTTTTCTGCATCTATTTATAACTATTTTATCAAATGTACGTTTCATTTAACAGCTAGGCCTCTGGTGCGAGCGCTCTGTCGCGCACGCAGCAAATCGATGCGATGACAGACATGCCATGGGAATACTAGACAACAAAAGGAACGTTGCAAATATGCTAAAAGACAGATTTCTAAACCTAGGACAGGGTGCGTAATATCGCTAAATGCATTTGATAGTCCAAAAAGAACTTCCCCGTTCGTTTTCACTCAAAAAATGGACGCATGTTAAACCACAGTTCCCAGATAGCACTACTCTCTGTGCAAAGTTCTGGAAGTGACCCCACCGCGTTGGCCCGCACCAGATTCCGCCGCTCAGTCCGTTGGGGCAGAATGATATGAATGAAAAAATCTTAATGGACGTGTCATCCATTAAAATCAGTTGCGCTTCTGCTCGGGATTCATTGTGATCCCCTAACGTATTTTTGGAGGGGGTAGGCCGGGTGTGGGAGGTTGACCTGTCACAGATTCTTTGATCTGTGACACACCGGGATCTCTATGCAGCTGATGTCACTGTTCTCGCGCCTGGCTGGTGATTTGTGAGTTGTTTTTAGAGGCTGATGCGTGTGTGTGTGTGTGTGTGTGTGTGTGTGTGTGTGTGTGCATGTGTGTGCGATGATGGGAGGAGGAGGTAGGTAGTTGACGGGGGTCTGGACTCTCTCAGTGCATGGTGGTCTGTGTTTACGGGAGAGGGAACCTCGGCGTTATTTCAGGGCAATGCTGACGCTTGTTCTGGAACAGTCTGGAATAAAGTAGAAGATTCGGTGCGGGTGACATCAGAGACGGCGCGTATCCATAAGATTCGTTTAGTTTAGTCTGTAAGGCCACGGTCACGTTGACAGAACTCTCTTCGCAGACCTCTTAAATTCAAACATGTTTATACGAACTGAGAGCAACTGAATCAAGGCTGGAGGAGACAGTAGGACGTATCATCCAGAAAGGTAATGGCTTGTTTCCTGTTGACTTCATTGCTCAGAGCAAATGAGGAGTTTGTGTGAGCGCAGATCCTTGGTAACAATGGAAACACATTTTCTCAGATTCTAAGAAAACACTTGTTCCTCCATTGGTCTGAGGTCATACTGTGAGTTTTTACGCCAGCTGTGCGTGTGCATGTGTGTGCGTGTATTAGGTCAGATCGGAGTGTTGTTAAGTCACAGATCATATATAGTCCCAGTCACTCACTATTTTTATCCCAGTACATCAGGTCTGCTCAAATGCATCTTTCTCTTTTTGCGTTTTCTCTCTCTCTCTCTGGACTTATGTTATAGCAACTTGATTGTCAAAGCCATAGCGATAAGGTAATTAAAAAAAGAAAAAAACAACAAATAATCATTGCAAACATACAAACACAGTCAATGGGGCCATTTTAACAGCAACATGTTTAATATTGGCTGCACCTCAGTTCTGGTGAGCTTCTGAAAATGTTGTCACCTCCCTCCCTCTCCATCTCCCCCTTTTGGTGGCGTTTAGCAACATATTGATTTTGTGTTAATTTCTGAACATTTCTGAAATGTTTATTTTGGGGGTCACATATTCCAAAAGAAAATAAAAATGCTCACTGGGTGATTTGTTTAATCCAGCGAGTGTGTTTAAAGTTTTAGTAAACCTCAGGGTCAGAGTTGATTTGTTTTTTTTCTGCAACTCCAGGTGTTTATTACAGAAATAATGCAGAAACAAAGAACTGATCCCTGTAGCTGATATTGGTGATATGTAGTAGGGTTGTTAATAAAACCAATGCTCAAATATTAATCCAAATATAAATGTTATTATTGTTATTATTATTTTTATGATTGTTATGAACAACAATAATCATACAAATAGCATATTATGAAGATATATGATAATAATAAAAAAAGCAAATTACTCATTGCAACAGTACCAGTCCCAACAGTGTTGTCATTGCTTCCCTCTATTGACACACAGTTTCACCCATAGGCATACATGGGTGATACTTATGCATTTAGCAGATGCTTTTATCCAAAGCGATTTAACTATCAATTAATCACTGTCAACTATCAATTACTTGTCAGTCTCCCTTAGAGCAACTTAGGGTTAAGTGCCTTGCTCAACGGCACAACGGTGTCAGTTGGGATTTGAACTCACAGTCTCCAGTCTACTAGCAGTCTACTCCAGTCTTCTAACTGCATTCATTAACCACTTTGCTACCACCACCATTGCCACAAAGCCCAACAGCAGCTGAATACGTGGAAAACTAACTGATACAGCTGGTTTAACATGCAAGTGGTGCTACTGAGGACACTTTGCAACTAGTTTTTAAGTTGAAAAAATGTCATTAAATTAAATGTCCCATAGTATCAAAAATGGTGTTGAAAATTGAGTGTGTTTCTGGATATGTATAGTGGCATTGTTGTAGTTTTTACAGGGATTTTTAATATGTTTCAGTAAAGTGGTCAAAAAGTTTCATCCTCTCTCTGTTAAAGTTTGTTTTTCTTGTTCTTCTTAATCTGTGGCTGTAATCCATGTGGAGGAGTTCTTGGCTGGATTGTTTTCCTGCTATCATTTATTGTAATTGGGCGGTGAAATCCTTGTGTGGTGATGGATTTGATTTAATAAATTTAATAAGTAGCCTAAATGACAAATGTCTCTCTTTCTCTGTTGCTGACCTCTCTCTCTCTCTTTTTTTCTCTCTCTCTCTCTCTCTCTCTCTCTCTCTCTCTCTCTCCCCCTCTTGTTCAAATTCAAATTCAAAAGGTCTCTTTTCTGTCCAAATCTGTCCAAAGAGAAACAATAACAATCTCTCTCTCTCAAATTCATATTCAAAAGGACTCTCTCTGTCTGAAGAGAAACAATAATAATCTTGCTCTCTCTCTCGCTCTCTCTTTTATCATTCTGCAGTGTTTTGAGGTGTGTGTGTGGCAGTATGAGATGTCGTCCCTCAACTCTTCGTTCGTGCAGATCCGTTTTGATGACATCAGTTTCCACGAGAGCTGCGGCGGCGGCAGCTTCGGAAGTGTGTACCGCGCACGCTGGCTCTCCCAGGACAAGGAGGTGGCCGTCAAAAAACTCCTGAAGATCGAGAAGGAGGTATATATTTGTATGTGTGTGTGTGTGTGTGTGTATGTGTGAGTTTCTACGTGTGTGAATGTGTGCATGTGTGCTGCCATCAAAAAAACTCCTGAAGATTGAGAGGGAGGTATGTATTTGTGTGTGTGTGTGTGTGTGTGTGTGTGTGTGTGTGTGTGTGTGTGTGTGTGTGTATGTGTGAGTTTCTACGTGTGTGAATGTGTGCATGTGTGCTGCCATCAAAAAAACTCCTGAAGATTGAGAGGGAGGTATGTATTTGTGTGTGTGTGAGTGTGTGTGTGTGTGTATGTGTGAGTTTCTACGTGTGTGAATGTGTGCATGTGTGCTGCCATCGAAAAAACTCCTGAAGATTGAGAGGGAGTTATGTATTTGTGTGTGTGTGTGTGTGTGTGTGTGCGCGCGCGTGTGTGTATTTGTGTGTGGCCATCTGAAAACTTTGCAAGATCAAAAAGGAGGTATATATTTGTGTGTATGTGTGTGTGTGTGTTACATGCATGTTTATTCTTTTGAATGAGTCCGTGGGTGGATGTGAGTATTGTGCTGGGTGGGTTGAGTTGACCTGGAGATGGATTACAGTATTGACATGGTGTGTGTGAGTGCGTGTGAGTGTGTCTGTGTGTGTGAGTGTGTGTGTCCATGTGTGTGTGTGTGTGTGTGTGTGTGTGTGTGTGTGTGTGTGTGTTGGTGTGAGTGTATGTGTCTGTGTGTGATCTTGTGTACAGTACTCTATTGTTTACATCCTCTGCCCCTGTGTGTGTGAGAGAGAGAGATAGAGAGTATGTGTGTGTGTGTGTGTGTGTGTGTGTGTGTGTGTCTCAACAGGATGTATGGGAGGGTCTTCGGTGTGTGTGTGTGCATGTGCATGTGTGTTTGGGTATTGTGTGGACTGCAGGGTGAGTTTTGAGTTTTGAGTCAGCCCCGACTGCTCTAGGCCTCTCTTTGACAGAGAGTTAAGAGAGGAACAATGATCGTCAGAGTGTCAAATATAGCGTGTGTGTGTGGCTCTGCACAGAGCACAGGTTTATGTTGCCCAGCCACCCTGAGTGTGTGTGTGTGTATGTGTGTGTGTGTGTCTGCATGCACCGTGTATGGCTCTGCAGAGAATGCAGGTTATGGTGCCAAGTCAGCTTGTGTGTGTGTGTGTGTGTGTGTGTGTGTGTGTGTGTGCGTGTGTGCTTTCATTTCAAGCATACAGTAATGTGTGTATGTAAACAGATAGCCTGGGAATAAGAGCAGTCCTGTGTACAATACTTCATCTCATACAGAGGGGCTGAACAGTCAGTAGTGAGAAATGATTTTTTGCTGGAAGTTTTAAAGTTTAAAAAGATTGGATCAGCCTATGACAGCCTGCCTTGACTGATAGCATTCTCCCTTGAGCTCAACGGCTCCCTCTATTCACTGATTGGATGTGGCAGAAATACTACCAGAGACAATGAGTTCAATGGGATCAAATCCAGACTAGGGAGATGATAATCACGTTTGTGTATGTGTGTGTGTGTTTAGCAGGTCAGTAGTGTATATGTGTTGTTTAGCAGTGGTAGTGTGTATTGCTGGTCAGTATTGTGTGTGTGTTGATTAGCAGTGGTACTGTGTATAGCTGATCAGTAGTGTGTGTGTGTGTGGGTGTGGCTTAGCAGTGGTAGTTTCTATAGTTGTGTCAGTAGTGTGTGTGTGTTATTTAGCTGTGGTAGTGTGTATAGCTGTATCAGTAGTATGTGTGTGTTGTTTTGCAGTGGTGGTGTGTATAGCTGTGTCAGTAGTGTGTGTGTGTGTGTGTGTGTGTGTGTGTGTTGCTTAGTAGTGTGTGTGTGTTGGTGGTCAGTAAATAGTGTGCTGAGACTGTGGCCCAGTCTTGATATCAGACTCATAGACTCATCAGAACATAGTGTGAGGGTTTAAGGGTGTCCCACTGTCGATATCTCAAGTGAGTGACGGCTCAGTAACGCAGTTAATTTTAATTTTCAGTTAATTTTTGAGTCAAATTCATTACTGCAGACTTTGCTAAAGGGATTTACCCAAGTGTAGGAACTGCAGAATCTATGCTAGATGCGGCCAAGAGAGCCTTCATTCACCCTGTAACAAGCCAATTGACCAGCAAAGTGATTACAAACCTAAAAATGTTGCTTGATGTGCCTTTAATAGTGTGAGTTACTTAGTGAGGGCTTAGGGTCCAGAGAGAACATTGAGATTGAACCAGCGTAAGTGAGTTAACTCAGTGAGGGCTTAGGGCTCAGAGAGGATTGGGTCACTGACTGGCACTGACTGGTAGCTGGGCAGAGTGTTGGTTAGTAGAGAGTGTTTGTGCCTCTGTGTTGAGTGTTACGTGTTTTAATGCTGAGTGTTGTAATGCTGGGATGATGTGAAGTGATTGATGTGTGCATCTGGCAGTGCTGTGCATCCCCCTCTTCCTCTCCTCTCTCTCTCTCTCTCCATGTGTGCAGCTCTTAAATGCCTCCCTTCTCTCCCTTTGTGTGTGCACCTTTTAAATCCCTCCCCCCTTTCTGCACCTCCTAAATAACCATTGTGTGTACCTTTTAATACTGGAAATTGACATGGGGTGAAGAAAAGATATAAACATGAATTAAGGACTTAAGTGAATCCATGTCCACTTACACATTGATCGGAGGACTCGATGGACCAGTCAAGTGAACCAAGACAGGGCTATGTCTTCAGAGGGAGGGCTAAAAGTGATGTCACAACCAAGCAGCTGTGGATGGTTGAAAGTTCCTAGAAAGTTCAGTAAGTTCCTAGAAAGTAACTGCCTTCCAGGAAGCTATTGATGCCTATTGAGAGGTTCCAGACTCTTTGCACAAATAGTCTGGTTCACAAGGCTACTTATTTCCACCTATGTATCAGGCATTGAATCTTATTGATCTCTGCTATGTGCCATATGTACCATCCTGGTTAGATAAATAAATTCAAAATAATACAAATAAATAAAAAATGATTATATGAAAAAATAGGGCTCTATGGCATCCATTTTATTTGTTTTTCTAAAATTTGTTCAAATTTTATTTTTTTGCCGTTTTAGATTTTGGCCATTTTAGCTCTTTAAACTTCTTTGTCTTGAGGCCTAATCATGTCAGGTGTTTTGCGGGTCAGAAGGCCCAATCCACACTCTCCCACACTCACATGCCGTATACCTTGCCCTCTCTCAGCCCGTACTCGATATAGGCTAGCCTGTCTATCTATATGGATATAAATTATGAGCATCATGAGTTGGCTAAGGTGTAGCCCTACATTTGTGATTAGGAAAGCAGTCAATGTTTGCAATACTGATTTTTCACAAAAATGTTTTCAGTGAAAGTAAGCTATGCACATTAGTGCAGGTACGCTGAAGGCACTCAGAGTTGGGGGTGCTGAGAAAATATCAGTTCAATTTTTCCGTCATTGCCATTTTTACGCAGTTCGTTGAGAACAGAGATTACACAGCTTGCATAGGCTATCAGAAAACACAATCTAACTCTATGATCATGTTCCCTGCAAGTCAACCAGCCTTTGATCAACTTCTGCTGCTTGTTATTATAAACCGTGCCATTCCAAAACAAACTGAGCTACTTAACAAAGTTTATACCAGACAGATATTTCCCTCACCTAAATATGGGCGATCTTTGGAACTGAATATATGCTTTGCACCTTTTTCATCCCTCTCCCTCTAAATCCTTCCCTGTTCTACCTTCACATGTGCGCCTCTGATCTCTTTCCCCTTTCTCTTTCTCTCTTGTGTAACTCTTAAATCCTTCCCTGTTCCACCTTCATGTGTGCACCTCTGATCTCTTTCCCCTTTTTGCCATGTGGAACTTTTAAATCTCTGCTCTGCCCCACCTTCACATGTGCGCCTCTGATATCTTTCCCCTTTCTTTCTCTCTTGTGTATCTCTTAAATCCTTCCCTGTTCCACCTTCACATGTGCGCCTCTGATATTTTTCCCCTTTCTTTCTCTCCCGTTTGCCCCTCTGCCCCCGACCCATCCCCCTGCCAGGCAGAGATTCTCAGCGTCCTGAGTCACAAGAACATCATTCAGTTTTATGGCGCCATCCTGGAGCCCCCTAACTATGGCATCGTCACAGGTAGGACATACACACACATGTGTGTGTAAATGTGTGTGTAAGTGTGTGTTTGACAGAAATGATGTGTTGTTTACACTGCACAGTTATACATCTCAGCCCTGGCATGTGTATGTGTGCATGTATGTGTATGTGTATGTGTGTGTGTGTGTGTGCATGTATGTGTGTGTGTGTGTGTGCGCGCGCGCGCGCGCGCATGTGTGTGCATGCGTGTGTGTGTGCATGCGTGTGTGTGTGTGTGCATGCGTGTGTGTGTGTGTGTGTGTGTTTGTATGTGTTCATGTGCGTATGTGGACCCCTAGCTCTGGAATGAGAGCTGAAATCATGTTCTCCTTTTTTATCTTTCTCTCTTCCATGCATTTCTCCTTCTCTCTCTCTCTCTCTCTCTCTCTCTCTGTGTGTGTGTGTATGTGTGTTCAGTGATCTAATGCAGAGAAAGAGTGAATTTCCCTCAAGATGATTAATAGTATATATCTAGCTCTCTTTCACCTTCTTTTTATCATAGCAATCTCTATCTATCTATTTATCTATCTGTCAGTTTTTCCTGTTTGTTGCAGTGTGCTGTTAGCACCAGGGCGTTGTGTCTTTGGCAGGACATTTGAAACTCTAGCCTCTGTGTTATTGTGGGCTTCATCATTTAATAGATCTAGTCATAAGATCTGAATTGGCATTTACACAGAATATGGGATGTGTGTGTGTGTGTAGCATGACACTTGCATGTGTGGTTGTTTGTGCGAGTCTTGCATGTTTATGTAAGCATTTCTGCATGCTGACATGTATTAGCGTGTGTGTGTGTGTGTGTATACGTAGCTTATGCTTGCATTTCGGTGTGTGTGTGTGTGTGTGTGTGTGATGCAGCTCCTAGGTGTTAAGCTGTGTCTTGACTCTTGTCAAGTGTGTGTGATAAATGACTTCATGCGTTTGACTGACAGCTGCTTTGTCATGTTTGAGGCCTTACTGTCTGTTTCTGTTCCCACATGATTGAGAATGATTCAGAAATACACACACAAACTCATGTAGACACACACACACACACACACATCCTTCTCTCCACTCTTACCATCTCTCCACTCCTTCCCCTTTCTCTCTTTTCCTCTCTCCTCTCCTCTCTTCTCTCCTCTCTTCACCTCTTTTCACCTCCCTCTTCTCCTCTCTTCTCTCTTCTCCTCCCTCCCCATACATAAATATAATGTACAGTAAGGGAATGTATGTCCAAAAGCATCTGACAGAACAAATGGCTATAAATCTATATGGTTAAATCTGTCTTGCAATTATGAGGGATCCTTTGTGAGGGGTCCCCGGCTCATTTAAGTTTGATGTAAAGATCCACATAAAAACTACACAACTCGTATGCATTGTTACTTTTATGTTTTTGTTGTTGTTGCTGTTGTTAAAGTTTAATTAATTATTACTTTAATTGTCACACATAACATTACAAATTTGTCATTTTTCATTCTGAATCCATTGAAACAGCATGGATGGGTGTCAGTTATGTAATGGTGCTGCTGTGTTGTCAATGATGATCAACAGATTGTTTCACTGCCTGTTTTGGCTGATAACTGCTTACCTCATGCCTAAAAAATGACACTCCAAACTGAAAGCCTAGGTGCCACGTCAGTGCAGCCCGTGAGGCTGGAGTCATGCCTGCGGTGAGTTCTGGCCCGCGGGGATCGGAGTTGGGATGGAGCCACACCTCAAAGACGCCCATCTCATATGTCCTAAGCTTTACTTTAAGCCAAAATAAAACCCAAGGCAACTGGTGTGACCATGCTGTTATTGAGTGATTCTGGCATGGGCTAATAACTGCACAGTGTGGGAGAATGAAAACAGAATCTTATCAAGTGTGTGTGTGTGTGTGTGTGTGTGTGTGTGTGTGTGTGTGTTTTTCAGAGTATGCAAGTGGGGGTTCGCTGTACGAATATTTGTCCAGTGTGGAGAGTGAAGAGATGGACATGGGTCAAGTCATGACCTGGGCAATGGACATTGCTAAAGGTAGAGGATGTGTGTGTGTGTGTGTGTGTCTATGGCAACAAACATCTCCAAAGGTAGACATGTGGACCACACCACTATGTCAAATATACCAAGGCTGTGTGTGAGAGCGTGTTGAGAGAGAGAGAATGTGTGTGTGTGTGTCTGTGTGTCATTTGTGTGTATTTATGTGCATAAAAAAATGAGAAGAATCTACATTTCCATATTTCTCTATATGTCAAAGAATACTCCCAGTGTGTTTTGGTATGTTTTGTGTATTCCAGTGTGCTGCATCATCTGTGTGTGCGCATGTGTGTGTGTGTGTGTGTGTGTGTGTGTGTTTACCTCCCACTAGGAATGCATTACCTTCATTCAGAGGCTCCTGTTAAAGTTATTCACAGAGACTTAAAGTCACGAAATGGTAAATACATTGTGTGTGTGTGTGTGTGTGTGTGTGTCTGTATGTGTGTATGATTTTTAGAATCTGTTGAAACCAGGGGAGAAAGTAGACCGGTGCGGTGCAGTACTGCGTACTACTAAAAGATTCTGAGACGGTGCATAGTACCGCCAAGACACATCAGATCTGCCAACTGAGTTTAGCCTACTGAACGTGAGACTAATGCAATGTCAGACTCCTGTGCCTAAATGCCTCTTCTCTCGCTAACCTTATGTCAGTGCTTTTGTCCAATATAGTCCTAAATGGACATCATTACATCTGTCCAATATAGTCCTATATGGACATCATTACGTCTCTCCAATACAGTCCTAAATGGACATCATTACGTCTGTCCAATATAGTCCTATATGGACATCATTACGTCTGTCCAATATAGTCCTAAATGGACATCATTACGTCTGTCCAATATAGTCCTATATGGACATCATTACGTTGTCCAGTATAGTCCTAAATGGACATCATTACATCTGTCCAATATAGTCCTATATGGACATCATTACGTCTCTCCAATATAGTCCTAAATGGACATCATTACGTCTGTCCAATATAGTCCTATATGGACATCATTACGTCTGTCCAATATAGTCCTATATGGACATCATTACGTCTGTCCAATATAGTCCTAAATGGACATCATTACGTCTGTCCAATATAGTCCTATATGGACATCATTACGTTGTCCAGTATAGTCCTAAATGGACATCATTACATCTGTCCAATATAGTCCTATATGGACATCATTACGTCTCTCCAATATAGTCCTAAATGGACATCATTATGTCTGTCCAATATAGTCCTATATGGACATCATTACGTCTGTCCAATATAGTCCTATATGGACATCATTACGTCTGTCCAATATAGTCCTAAATGGACATCATTACGTCTGTCCAATATAGTCCTATATGGACATCATTACGTTGTCCAGTATAGTCCTAAATGGACATCATTACATCTGTCCAATATAGTCCTATATGGACATCATTACATCTGTCCAATATAGTCCTATATGGACATCATTACGTCTGTCTAAGGTGGCTGAAGCCAAAGTGTTCTGCACAGCTAATGCTGGGGTTCAGGCGAGATCATGGACATTTATATTTGTCTCTGCTAGATTGCTCATGAAACTCTGCATTGCTTGCAACATCCACATATCACGTGAACCTGCGTGATCTAAACTGTCCAATTGTGTTAGACACTAGTTTGAACTGACATCAAATTCTGTAATATTTACATTCTGCAGCTCTGCCTCCATGGGCACCCATTTTCCTCAGTGCAACAGCTCACCACCTCTTTACACAACACATGGAAACCATAGATCAGAATAAGACTGAAAACCTACTGGATTCATTGGTTTAAAGCACCGTTAGCTGTTACACAGGTAGCCGTTTCTGAGTAATACAGATTAGAAATTTCTGCGTCTCGCATGACACTAGAAAATAAAAATTTAAATAACACCAACCCATTGGCTAATTTAGATGTTACCATAAAAAGGAACATAATCAATATAGCCTGGCGTTAAAAGGGGTTCAGAGAAGATATGTTGGGAATGGCTCAGATAACAGGTCTTGATGACCGCTTTACAACTAAGGTGGTACAACTATGGTGATTTTTATGGTGATTTTTTTTACCTATTGAATAGCACTGGCAGGTTTATGAAACTGCTTTCACCTCTGGTTGACAAAATTACAAGTCTGTGTGTATGTTTGTGTGTGATTTTAAGAGTATATCCAATTAACCCATCTGTGTGTGTGTGTGTGTGTGTGTGTGTGTGTGTGTGATTTTAAGAGTATATCCAATCAACCCATCTGTGTGTGTGTGTGTGTGTGTGTTCTGACCCACTGTGTGTATGTGTGTATTCCTTTGCAGTGGTGCTGACGGCAGATAAAGTGTTAAAGGTACCAGTACTTATCTTTCACTGTTTGTATTCATAGTCTCATTAATATCTTCAGAGAACATTTACAGTCACGCTTTCCTCTCTTTGTACTCGTTCTCTCTTTCTGAAACTCTTCTGTCACTCTCTCCTCTTTTCTCAAACACTTTCTTTCTCTCTTTCTTAAAATCTCTTCTCTCACTCTCTCCTCTCTTCCCAAAAACTTCTCTCTCTTTCTCTTTTCCAAACTTTATTCTCTTGCTCTCCCCTCTCAAACCCCTCTCTCTCTTTCTCAAACTCTTCTCTCACTCTCTCCTCTCTTCTCAAACTCTCCTCTCTCTTTCTCACTTTCCCAAACTATCTTCTCTCACTCTCTCTTCTTTCCTCTCTTCTCTCTGCTTCTGTCTCTCTCAAACTCTCTTCCCTCTTTTTTCTCTTCTTCCTTTCTCCCAAACTCTCTCACCCCCCCTTCATCTTGTAGATCTGTGACTTTGGAGCATCCAAGTTCCTGTCCCACACCACTCACATGTCTCTAGTGGGCACTTTCCCCTGGATGGCCCCGGAGGTCATTCAGAGCCTGCCTGTCTCCGAGACCTGTGACACCTACTCTTATGGCGTGGTAAGTGTTTGTGTGTGTGTGTGTGTGCGTGTGCGTGTGTGTGTATGTGCCCATCTCTGAGAGAGCTGTGACACTTACTTTTATGGTGTGGTCAGTGTGTGCGTATGTGTGTTTGTGTGTGTGTGTTTATGTGTACCCATCTCCGAGACCTGTGACACCTACTCGTATCGAGTGGTGAGTGTGTGTGTGTGTGTGTGTGTGTGTTGTTAAGCCTCCTTCCTCTTCCTCAGGTCTTGTGGGAGATGCTCACCAGAGAGGTTCCTTTCAAAGGTTTTGAGGGCCTCCAGGTAGCCTGGCTCGTGGTGGAGAAACATGAGGTAAAGTGACTGCAAATCCCACAATCCCTCTGTGATGTTTCACATAGAATGAATGCCATTCCTTTCCCAACCAATGGCAATATTTACAGTGCAGTTCCCCACTGGGATTTTCCACCTCCTGCTTCTGGATCTTTCTCTCTCTTGCCCCTCATCTCTCTCTCTCTCTTTCTCTCTCTCTCCTCTCTGTTCTTTTTCTCCATGCTCTCTCTCTCTTTCTCTCTCTCTCTTTCCTGATGAATTTCTGAATCTTTCTCCCCTCTTTCCAGCCCTCTTTTCCTCTTTGCTTTTTCCTTCTATCTCTCTCTGTCTCTCTCCCTCTCTACCTCCCCCACCTCTTTCTCTCTCTCTCTCTCCCTCTCTACCTCCCCCCCTCTCTCTTTCTCTCTCTCCCTCTCTCTCCCCCTCTCGTTCTCTCCCTCTCCCTCTCTACCTCTCCCCCTCTTTCTCTCTCTCTCTCTCTCTCTCTCACTCTTGCCCTGGTTCTTATGGGCTCCACTGTTAAAGCTGAACTATTTTTAGATGCTTTTATGGAGACACAGACTCAG
>JAIFZK010000226.1:1342500-1362500 GCA_027481765.1 Tenualosa thibaudeaui | reverse complement strand
ACACATACACGTGCACAGACACACACACACCACACCTGCACACACATGCATACACACACACACAAACAGGACACAAGTGTATTCAGATACCAAAGTGGATGCAAATGATGCACCTGCTGTCTCAGAGAAACCAGTAAATCAGACTTGCTGTATGCAATCCTGTGTCTTAGCAGGCCATCCAGCTGTACCAGCCAATGGCGGCGACGCTGAGCGCTGAGTCCTTCTTCGAGTCACACTGTGAGGAGAGCAACAGTTCCGAGGTCAGCTGCCAGATCTCCTCATCCACCTGCAGCAACGGCGAGCTGGGCGGCGTGAAAGGCAGCGGCAACCTCAAGGCGCTGGTCTTCTCTGGCTTCCGGGACGTGTTCGACCTGGACGGCCCCATGGGGGAGTCGGTGCGCAGCTCAGGGATGCAGGTCAGCATGCAGTCCAAGCAGAACTCCTCCAAGTCCCACAGTGTCCGCCAGGGGCGCAAACTCAACATGGCCATCAACATGGACGACTTTGGCTGGTCCGACGACGACGACAGCGACAGCGATTAACAGGAGGATGGGGAGGAGGAAGAGGTGGAGGAGGAGGAAGGAAGGAGTGAAGGGGATGGGTAGGGAGGTTGGGGGGTGGTGTAGAGAAGTTTGAAATGCCAGGGGATGGGGGTGGGGGCGGGGATGTGGGTGGTGGTTTTTGGTTCTGGTTTCTGATTGGTTGTTTGCGTTCTCATGCTTCCTGAGCGCCACAGTAAGACATGTTACTGATGATGTCACTGCAGCTTCCTGTGTGTCTGGGAGGCCTTACTGGCCCAGGATTGGACAACTCTCATGCCACTCATGTTTTCAATGAAATGCCCCAGCCAATCAGGTTGCTCTGCCACCAGCTACTGCTCTCTGGCACAACACTCTGGATGCTCTCGCATTGGCTGAAAGCTATCCCAAAATGCAACTGACTCAGAGTACAGTTAGGCCGGCTATGACCCACCCCACTCATAGGGGGCACCACAGTCTAAAGCCTAAGTTCATGTGTGGAATGGACCCAGAATGTCTGTCCGCAGCCTCTGGGTGAGATAGTGGTAACAAGTGTTTGTTGGGATGAGAACAGTGATGTGTGTGTGGGTCTCGTGTGAATTAGGACCAGGTGTGGCCAGTGATGAAAGTATTTGAAAGCAGTGGTGTGTGTGTGTGTGTGCTGAAATCACTGTTCCTTCCTCCAAGCATAACATAGTCATGGGTCATCCTGGGCTGTCTAGAGTGTACTACCTAAATTAACATTCTATGAATTTAGATTACATTGTTTTAAATACAACACACCAGCGTAAAACTCTGCCGCCACTGACGTGTGGATTATGATGCAGGTCTGTTGTCGGAGTCACTCAGTAAATCCATTCACGCTGTGCACCGTCGGGGTGCGAGGCAAACAAAATTGTCGAATTCAAAAGTGCTGTGCAGTGATGGTGTCCACAAGGACCCTTGTTTGATTACGACCTATGGTTATTTCCCGATGCCACCCCATCTCTCTCTCCTGTCTTTTCTTACTGTATTGTCGCAGCAAAAGCTAAAAGCCGACAAAATCTACCTTACAAACAGACACACCTGGTTGTGTACAAGGTGCAGTGACTCAGGGGTTCCCTGTAGTACATAACAGCAAGTCACTTTTTAAAAACCACAGCATAAATGGCCTAAATGGCACCATGCAAACTCGGATTATTTCTTGCAAACACTTTTTTGCAAACTTGCTAACACAATTTTTATTAGACTTTTTGAATTTAGGGTTCCAGTTATAGTTGTGACCTTCAAACAGTGTTTTTTTAGAAGTAGATTAAGTACAGTGTACATCTACCAACCCCCTGCCGACCGATCAGTTGACAGTTAAAAGGCCTTGCAGATGGTCAGTGACTATGGTCTGTGAGGTGTGGTGTTGAATGTGTTGAATGAGGTGAGGTGTTCCTACTGGTCTTGGGTGTGTTTCCAAAAACCAAAGTCGCTAACTGCTTACTTGCTAACCAGTTAGCAACTTAGTCAGTTGGCAATAGGCAATTGCACTGCATCCAACAAAGTTGCTAGCTTTGTTAGCAGTTAGCAAGTATGGTTTTGGGAAACACACACGTCAAGTGAAGTTTCCCATGTATCTACCCGCTCTGCTTTGGCCTTCCTCCGTCATCTTTACCCTGCTCTGCTCCACACTACCCCCTACCCTGCAGATTCCCCTGCTGATTTTTTTTCTCTTCTTTTGGTGTTTTTGTAAAGAATGTTTTCCTCTTTTTTTTAATCAAATAAAGGAAATGTGAACTCAGGCTCTGGGCTCTACTGTTTGTCTTTGATAGACTAAGAAACATAAAGCCAGATGTACAGAAACTGACTGTGCAAGGCTGGGCTTAAGGACTTGTGTGTCATATACAGTTAATAGCATAAGTTCATGTAGTATGCTACATGTAATAAATAGTATATAATTTAATTACAATATAGTTACATGTATGCAATTAATGGTAACACTTTACAGATCGATAATAAGTGGGTAATTTTATGGTAATATATACATAATTTCATGGTAATACTATTTTTTAGCCACTTATTACAAGTAAATACCATGCAGTTTCCAAACAATTACTGTGCATTTTTTACAATAACTATGCAAACTGCATTGATTTAAAGGTATAATGAAATGGTAATTATTTGCAGTAAATGTGTAATTACTGAAATTATAAAGTTCAGGATTTACTTATTGTGAAGCAATGTATCCGTCATTACCCCAGCATGGTGGTGTTGTAAAGAGGTGCGAATAACAAAGTAACTGAATAGAAATAGATGATCATGCATTTTACAGCTCTGATACTGTGTAGTTTCCTTAAACCTACCTCATTTATTTCAAGGTAAGTACACAAAACAACACTAAATACCATAAGGAAGATACTTGATGGATATGTCACCACAGCTGAGAAATTAAGTAGAAATAGACAATAGTGTATTTTACAGCATTGATACCATGCTGTTTCTGTGAAATCACTTCATTTGTTTCAGTGTACTAACAGAAGCAATGTCATTTTACCATCTAACCACTACAATGACTTGGTTAGTTGCTTTCATCAGTGTTATGTCATAACATTTGATAGTAACCATGTACTTACCAACATTTTACACATTCATAAGACTGCTATGCTGGTGTAACTACAAACATATTACTACACAAATAAGTAAATCCTGAGCTTTATAATTTCACTAATTACACACTTACTCCACATAATTAACATTTTATTATACATTTAAATCAAAGCAGTTTGCATTGTTATCTGGAAACTGCACATTTATTTGTCTAGAAACTGCATGGTAATTACTTGTAATATGTGGTTAAAACTTATTATTACCATGAAATTATGTATATATTACCATAACATTACCCACTTATTACCGATCTGTAAAGTAAAGTGTTACCGAATTAATAATGTATAGGACTTAGGACTACAGAAGGGTAAATGAATAAAAGCTTTATTGGAAAATAACCCAGTCTGCAGTGGCTAACAGTGGTAACAAACAGTGCGCATATAATGAATGACAATTGTATATATTTTTAAAATGATACAAAAAATAAATGGCAGAAAATGTGTATTGGCACAAAAAAAATGTTCCTGTTATGGATTTTCTTTGAGGCAGTTATTACATTGAAAGCCTGATCATCATCATATTCTTTCCTGTATGAACAATCACTTATGTAATCTGGGGCAAAAAACTAGGGTTTGATTTAGGACAGGAACAACCCACTTAGGGACATCAGTCTATCCTGGACCCCTTCTGGAAAACTTAGGACCAGACACAAACACAATTTTACTACCATGCATTAACTCAACAGTAACACAATTACTGCTCAACAATACTTAAGGAAATTCCAATGACTACCTAATTAGATGTTACAATTTATGATTATATATCTGTTAATTATTTATAATTAATTTAATTGTGTAATAACATTCATTATTTTAAGGTCCAGAATTTGATGATTTGATTATGCCCATCTTTGTTTTACCAAGTATTAGTTCAAGTATGTGTGATTTAAAGGCTTACTGGTCACTTCAGCCATTTTCATCTCTAATCTTTAAGTCTAACCGTCCTCCCACAGTCCCAGAGGTGCCATTTGTATGTAACATACTCTATATAAACTCTGTATATAACTCTCTATCCATCAAACCTTTTTAATAGCTGCATATATCTTTCTTTTATTAGTGATGCATAGATTAGTCTATGCACTGAGTTATCCGTCTTTTTAATCTCTCTATCATTTATCTCTCTCTTTGTACCCCTCTTTTCATTTTCCCTTCATCTCCTTTTCCATGTCATTTCATTTTGGCTGTGTTTGTGTTTGTGACAGTGACGTCGTTTAGATTGCCATAGTGCACAGCATGAACTGCAGAGGGGGATAGAAAAACAACAAAACATGGTTGGATAAACAGATTCATCTGGGACAAAAGGGAAACATTTCAGTAATGATTTTACTTTAGTAATGATTTACTTTTAGTAATGATTATTTATAGTTAGTTTTAGTAATTAGTATTTTGATTTCTCCTTTTCCTTTACTTACATCATCATACTGGAACATAATCGAACCCTGCTGCATGGAGTCTCTCCGTCTGAAGCTGTCTGTGAATGAAACATCAGAGTACGACAAGTCAGCTACGTCAGAGTCCATGGGCACACCCAAGCGTCGGAGTAAAACACAACTCCCTGACCGTTAAAACGTGTGTGTGTGTGTGTGCAAATAGTGTGTGTTTGCCTGAGTACTGTGTAAATAGTGAGCTTGTGTGTGAGTGGTGTATGTATAAATACTCTATGTGTGTATATATATAAATGTGTGCGTGTGTGTGTGAGTGAATGTGTGTGTATGTGTGAGTGTGTGTATATTTATCCTACCAGTCAGTGCCCTGAGCTTGACACAGCAGGCCACATAGTCATCAAAGTAGATGCGTCCTCCCTTACTGTAACGCTTGACAATGCAGTTCAGTACCTGAGGACTGACCCTGTAGCCTGCAGGCACCGGGAAAAAAAAACATAAACACACAATTAACACACACACAGAGACCCACAACTGACACACACACACACACACACACACACACACACAGCCTCTTTAACTCTTACATATTTAACTCAGTACATATTATATGAACACATTAAGCACCCATGCATGGTACGTTATGATGATGAAACCAATACATGTTAGCATATGTGTGTGTGTGTGTGTGTGGGGGGGGGGGGGGGGGGGTTATGTGGCATGTCGGACTCACCCATAGCGCCAATGGCTTGTTGCATCTCATGTGGTTCCACAGTTCCACTACGGTCGTGATCAAATGTCATGAAGTTCTGCTTCCAGCCATTCAGGGCCATGAAGAGCTCCTTAAACTCATTAAAGCCCATCTTTCCTGTCATGTCCCGCTATAGACGCTTAGTTAAGAAAAAAAAAAACATGTGCAAAACACACTAGCACACAGAAGGCACACTCTCACACACAAAAACTCTCAACACTCTCTTGGGCTGTGGTGCACTGGTGTGCACTGAAGCCTGGAGACCAGCTGGCCTAGTGGGTCAAGCTTGGGCCTAACTACATAGACACACACAGAGCAGGTGAGCAGTGTAGCGTCACCTAGAGGTCAAACATTAAAAGTACTTGTTTCAGACATCTGCATGGAATATGACTGCTGAAGAGCTAAAAAGGAACTGACCAAAGTTACCACCCCTTACTGCAGAAGCCAGAGAGGAAGCAGAGGACACGTCTCCACTTGCACAACAGCGTGCGCGCGCGCACACGCACACACACACACACACACACACACACACACACCGAGACCACAAAAGAAAACAGCCTACTAATGAGGTAGTGAAAACAGGAAGGAGAGAGGATGGACCAAATACAAAAGTCAGACTTCAGTATCTCACACAGACTCTTGTCTTGCATCTACATGTTCAAACAGTCCAAAGCATAAGAGAGCAAAACACACACAGTGAGGAACAAAAAAAGAGAAAGTGGAGTGTCTACATAGTTCATGTAGAAGTGTAATCGTACACACCGCCAGACCTCAGAGAACTGACTGACACCACCTGAGATCTGACATTGCTGATGAGCAATTGAAGGGGCCAGCAGAAGCACTGGCCACTTGGACCAGCACATCTAATCTGTACTGGCCACATGGACACTGCATTCCACACGCACGCACGCACGCACGCACGCACGCACGCACACACGCACCACAAAAGAAGATAGACAACTAAAAGTGAAAGCAGGAAGGGGTCAGAATGGAACAAACAAAAAAGAATAAAAATTATTTTCATTTTCCATTAACAGACATTTTCTGTTTCCAAAATGATAAACTGCTCCATTCTGCACATGACTGGGAGCTGTCATTATGCATCAAGAGTATGTGTGCTCGTTTGACTAAATTGCTCCCACATTTTAAGATACTTACCAATACGACAACTCTTGTTTTGTAAAATGAACATGTATTTAGTAAAATTAGCACACATTTACCCAACTTAGAACAACATGAGATCTAGCAATGGAACATTCCAGATCGTATGCAGTACGTAGTACACTAGTACGCCATTTGGAAACGGCAACTGCTTGCATCTAAATGCCCTGACAAAACAGATGCTTGCAACCCACAGCATAAAAGGCCATTTATCAGATTAAAATCATACCAGACAAAAACACTGATACACATAAAAGGACATCTGTTGGGAAAGAGAGGGAGCACAATTCATCTGGAAGTGGAAGTATGCAATTGAGTTCCAACCAAAGTGTATTTGTTGAGGGGAAACTCACCCCTCACACAACAAACTACGTGGTGTGTCAGCACTATCCTGGGGTCCGTTTCTCAAAACCATAGTTGCTAACTAAGGTAGCAGCTTTGTTGTTTGCAATGCCATTGTGTATTGTAAACAGGTTGACTTAGTGTGATGGGCTAGCATGATTTTGTCCCAGTGACAGGCCAACTCACATGTACATTCAAGGTGAGAATTTCAACAGTGATTCAAAGAAGAGGAGAGCTGGATGAGTGTCGGATTTAGTGCTTTTCTAACACACACACACACACACACACACACACACACACACACACACACACACACACACACACACACACACACACACACACACACACACACACACACACACACACGTGCATGCACAGTTATGTAGCTGAAGTTTCAACAGAGGACACATAATAAGGATACATCCAGCATGGCGATCATGATTCTACATGTCTCTAAGCTGAAGGCTGGGGAGGAGGAGAGGGAGAGAGAGAGAGAGAGAAAGAGAGAGAGAGAGGGAGAAAAGCAAGGAGAAAGATAGTGTTACATGCTTAAAGTGTTGTTTTCTGACTGTTTATGATGAAACAGTGTATCAGTGAACATTACTGACCACTCTGTGAGCTTCATGTCTTTACAAACGAATGTTTAATGCATTTTAGAACAGACTGCACATGTGTACTTATGCAGCCATTCTGTAGGTGGGGGTGCTATTGCAACTACCAAAAATTCTTAAAATAGAAGCATTTGTCAAAATTTTAATCTTAACCATTGTATTTCATCACAAACAATCAGAAACCAATGCTCTAAGTGAAAAAAAACAAACTTGTCCTTTAACAGGCTGTATTTGAAACAGGTCAAACACAATCTCAACTTCTTCTTCTCCCAATAAGCCATTGCTTTATAAAGATTACTTCACTTTATATCACACAGTTGCAACAGTGTGATCTGGGCTGAGGAAAAGGTCATGGCACACAGACACACACACACACACACACACTTACGTGTATAGGTCCCACTGAAGCCACTTTGTGTCAGACATGTTTGAAGCTCGTCAGCATCGACTTCCCCATCCTGAGAGGACAAGATATCATGTCAACTTTAGGTCACAGGTCATCTGAATCAAACAGTGAACAGTGATCAAACAGGAACCAAATATACACTGGTTTAAGCCCCTTCTACTAGCAGACAACCCACAAAATGTTTCTATGTATATCACAGGTCAGTTGCCAACTGCAAAAGCAACCCAAATTCACACTGGACTCAATAAGCAGACTGTGATAACACTTTATTCAACCCCAATACCCATCTGGCCCCCACCAATCCCTACAAATGCTGAGCCCTCAAAGACTCAAATGGAACGAATTAACATCCTGATTGGCTAGCCATTTAAGTCATTGAGGGATCTAGGCTTAGGGATATAGTATATGTACACTGGGCCGACAGTCAAACGTCTGGCAGTAGTGAGAGCTAGCGGCAATAGCGGGGGTCAGTTGGCAACATGGTCAGATCTCAGAAATAAGCTTTGTGTGCGCATACTGCTGAAAACTGGGCTTAAGCCAAATGATCTGGTTAAAACGATGGCTCTTCCTGTGTTCAGTTACCTGTTACCAGTTACCAGTTAAATGCAACAAAACATCAAGTCGGTTGTCAACACCTGACAACCTATGCAATTGCAATTGAAATTGGAGATAGTTTGCCTATTTTTCCTTTTCTGCTTTTTTCCCGTAATTATCTGTAAAGAAAATGTAAACATTATAGAAATGCATCCATTGACTGCATATAGTGTGAAAATGTGTCAACCATATGGCCAGGACAGGCAGATGGTGTGCAAATTGTATTTAGAGTTTTGAAAATGAGGCTGATAAGTGGGCAAAAGTGGGCTTGATAGCAACTGAAAAAAACTGCCAGTTTACCACTTCCTCTATCGTAACTTAAGCAGGTTTATCACTTAGCCACCTACTAGAAATATCCCTGGACAGCACGGTGCTTTGGTGTTTTTTGACATGACATCAATTGTTTCTTCACACACTGTTGCTTTTCGGGTCGTTTTGGATGTTTTAACATATTTTACAGAATTAGCCTATACATAACTCCTTTAGGCCTGTAGACAAAGTCAAACATACCAAACACTACACATGCTCACGTCTACTCTTTCTCTAAAGAAATACAAAGGTAAATTCATCCCCTTCTACTGTACAACTGCAATCTGCCTACAGACAATGCATTAGGCACTGTGAAACACTGCTGTTTATTTCAAATGTATTTGCTAACCACTAAAAGTAACCCATCACAAAACATGATATAATATTGTGCTTGCCTCATTTTGTTGCCCAGGATTGTGCTCTGGGGGACACTAAGCTGTTAATGTCACAGTGTCTGAGCTCAATCCAAGCCAATCACAGACTTTAAAGATGCCCCACTCACCTGCCCTGCAATGGCTGTGAAGTACCCCCACATGGGGTCCTGAGCGGGGGGTGGGGCGAAGGTGCCCGGATAAGAGCCCGCTTGAGGGTGGTACCCACCACCTGGGGGGCCACCCATGGGCATCCCCTGATGTGGCATTCCGGGCATGCCTGGCATCCCCTGGGCGGGCATGCCTGGCATCGGAGCTCCATACTGTTGAACGAGAGAGAGGTGACGGAGGAATGGAATGGAAAGGGTTAAAGAAAAGAAAGAGAAGGGGGGAAAAAAAGGAAAGACAGGAAAAAGGAAATACATAACAGCCTAATTAGCTGACTCCACTTGCTCCACACCACACACCTTAACAAAACAACACAACACAATACTGCCAGCATCCTGAAGAAAGCAACAAACACAGTAGCCTGCTTACTACTAGTAGTAGCACGCTACTACTAGCTCACTTGTAGACAATAATTTACTACTCCTAGGTGGTTGTGCTACTAATTCGGACTACTGTTACCACTGGTGCTGCTGCTAGGCGATGCAGAGGATGTCTAATGTAGACAATTCTGTATGAATTACCCTTTGTACAATATGTTGCCATCACACATGCTGAAGGCTACAAACGCGATATCTGTAAATCCAGAATCAGGTGAATGCAATAAAACTACACTATAAAAACACGGTAGACATGCTCCACAGGTAACGATAAAAGAAAGTGGTGCATATGAGATGCAAAGCGATACTGGAGCGTAAAGAGATCTCGCAACCACCTGACTCACATCTACCACCACATCCTATTCATCTGAAAGCACAGTGTATGCGAAAAGCCAACATATTCGTGCTAGGGAGAGGGTCAGCTCTACTGCCTCGTCCCACCCCATACAATTCTATTACATGAATGGACACATGCCAATCCGCTGCGTCACCCCACCCAACCGATTCAACCCCTAGCAAAACTTAAACAAAGTTATTTCAGTGATTCGCAAGATCCTACCTATCTGAATCAATTTAACCATCTGTATAAGAGAGGGTTGAAGAAGACCTTTACATGTTTTGACCATTTATCTACCTTCCACCACTCCACCCACTGAAAAAGTTCCATTAGCTTATGCGGAAAAAGTAACATCGATAGCTCGATTGTTGTTACGTCCCGTTAGCTGTATCATTATACAGGTTAATAAAATAATTATAAAAACAGTGTCACTTACACCGCCGTATCCCGGGTAATTCATCAATCCGCTGATAGAAGTTAAACTTGGCAAGAATCTGATTAAAAAACGGTAAGCGAATGAACCACTCTGCTTGTCACTGACTTCCTGGGTTATCAGTCGGGCCGAGCAGCGGAAATGCTTTTCAAATGATTGCTGGGACCAACAGCCAATCACACTAAAGGGTGTATTTACAGCAGTAACAGAATAGTAGCCTGGAAGGCAGATTCTAAATGGGAGCTGTTTCAAAAAGAGATTGGTGGGGGAAATTTAATATAACGTGAATTTAAGATTCTTGAGCGGACTTTGACGCTCTTAATAGGGTGGTGATAAACTATGAGTTCTGTGATCACTGTAAAGAGGTCACCTGTTTAGGTAAAGACATGCAGTCAATGTTTGATGATTGATAAAGTCAGTATTTGTAGGTCCGTCTAACGCTTTGTAGTGCTTTGTTATATTCCCAGAATTAACATTTAAAAAAAAAGAAATGAAAAAATAGTCAATATTCCAATTTTCAATTTCTGCGTCGTGGTTGAACTGAACCATCTGCGCAAAGGGATGTCCCAATCATTTGGATGTCCTGGTTCAGATGGCACCACTTGCCATTCGTAGGGGTATAAATGAGATGGATGGAATTATCAAGTCCAATTCTGCTTATAATACAGCAAGTGAGTTCGAGACGTACATAGGCCAATGCCTCGACGGTTAGGCTACAGACCTTCGCATAGCCAACTTGCCACTTGCACTTGTGGCGAATGGATTTATAAAAAGCTTGGCCTAGGCTACTTTTAAAGTTGTCGCAATAGCAGTGCTATGAAATGGTAAATGTGGATAGTATGATTTTGGAATGTTGCATTGGTGCATTATAAATTCTAAGGTGGATAAACTGAAATTCTGACATTTGAGAAGTGGTTAAACACCGTTTCCTTAAATGTAGCCTCCAAAAAAAAAATCTCCTAAAACTAAATTTCATTTGTTAGACTAGCACCCAGTTTAATACGGGAACGGGCCTAAAACCGCTGAAAGGAATCCGAAAGTCATATTACCGCTGAAAGGAAACCGAAAGTCATATTGCAATCAACGTGTAATCGTACTGCGCTTTTAAACACCAGTCCAGCGCACGGTATACTTAGTTGGCTGGTTGAATCGCCCACAATCGTGAATGTTATAGGTTATCAACAAGATACATAAAATGACAGCTGATACGGATGACAGACTCATCTGGTTGATAAACGAATGTTTTCGCAACACCTTGCGAAAACTGATTCGCGTCGTGCCTGTTTTGGATCGCATCACTTTCTTAGCGAGCGAGCAAAAAGAACGGATCATCAACAAGGCAAGAAATGACTGCAATCAAACTGCAGTCGATCTCCTTATTGACACCATCGTGACTGGTCCCCGTCAGCCTGGGTGGTCCCGGGAGTTCATGGATGCGCTCTCCTCAGCGGGATGCACGTACGCAGCTCAGATAGTGGAGACGGACAAGATACCCAGTGCTTCGCTCGAGTTGGAGAACAGCTGCTGCGTCGAGCTGATCACGATCCTAGGCTCGAGTCTAGTGGAGATGAAGACGCTTGATGTGTGCGAAGCCTGTCACCAGGATAAGCTTATCACGGAAGAGGACAGGCAGAATGTGAGTGAAGTTAGAGCTGTCTCAAAAAATGTCTAGTTTCTCTACATGATATTGTACGCACAATGACATTATCTTTACATGATATTTGTATGTTTGCACACTGAAGATGACTGAATTGGGCCTGTATCATGATATGTGCGTAATATTAATAGTTCAGCATTGACATGGGCAGACAATGGGCGTGTCGGTTTTTACTAAGGTGAGAGAAGACTATGGAGACTATGCATTTATATATGCATGTAGTTTCAGAAACTGAACCCTATGGCAATAGGAGCAGAAACATTTTGCAAACATTTCACACAGACATAGGCTATTGTAATGGCTTTACTTTCATGGCAAGTGGAGTTCCACTGCATAGTCCTAGGCTATGGAAATGTATAAATAACTGAATCCCTTCTCTGTTTTTTATATAATGGCTTATGCCATTGGTACTTTGATGTGGCATTTCAGATCTTAGCTGAGACAGGGAATAAAGGAAACATCGCAGGTGCTCGCCTTCTCCTGAACAGAATTGTCATCAGGCCTCCGGGATGGTTCTCTGACTTCCTGGAGGTACTGAAGAAGACAGAGCATTTTGATCTGTATGCGGAACTTACTGGAATAAGGCCCGGTAAGGTTGCATGTGTCAGCTGTTTTTACATTTATATGTATGCACTGAGCAGACACTTTTATCCAAAGTGATGTACATTTGTTCAGGGCCAGTCTCCCCTAGAGCAACTTAAGGTTAAGTGCCCTGCTCAAGGGCACTTACATGGCAGCCAGGATTCAAACACAGTTCCAGACCCTATACTCCACCCCTTTTTCCCCTTTGGTTCCAGCCTGTCTTAGTACATCCAGCTTCCTCAAGTCCAGTGAGACCAGCATAAGCGAGGCCAGATTAAGCTGTTCCACTGATCCAGAGCTGTATAGCTTGTCTGGCCTGATTGGTGGACAAGAGTGCTGGTTAAGGGGTCAAAGTTCAGATTAGGCAGTTGGACCCAGGAAAGCAGGATTTCTAATAGCCCTGTTCAGTGTACCCTACACTCTGATCCGTTTAAGCTTGTAAGACCCTTATAAGCGAAGGTGTGCACATGTGTCTGTGTGTGTGTTTGTGTGTGTCTCCTGTAGCGCGGGATGTTGATGAATCTCCACAGGAGAGTAGCAGCTCTGATGAGAGCTTTGCAGAGCCTGAAGGAAAGGAGGAGAAGCAGAGAGATGGGGAGGGAAAGAGCAAAGAACAGAACGAGCAGACAGAGGAGGTGCAGAGGAAGATGGAGGGTCTCACCATAGAGGGTGAAGATGATCTAAACGGTAAACCTGCAGATTCTTCATGACCACTCAACAACCTAGTAGAAAAGTCAAACACACACAAGCATGCACACATGCACACACTCTCACACACACGCACCATACTAAACTACTACTTAATTAACTAACTACTCATTTTAGACATTTAAAGTGGAATTATCTATTATTTATATAGTGTGTGTGTGTGTGTGTGTGTGTGTGTGTGTGTGTGTGTGTTTGTGTGAGTGCATGTACATACACATATCAATAATGTATTTGTCTGTCAAAATTCAGCAGATCTATTCATTTGTGTGTGTTTGTGTGTGTGTATGTGTGTGTATGTGTTTTTGTGTCCTTCTCAGATTTGGACCTCTACACAGCTGGCAAAGGGATGCCAGAGGGTGAAGAGAGTTCAGGTATGTATGTGTGTGGGAGGACGTGACTCAAAGTGACCGCACACACACAGTAGGATGAGTGTCTTAAATATCTTCTCTGATGTCCTCTGTTCTCACACATACATTTACACTGGCTTAGTATAGGTGATTAGTGTAGGTGACCATTAAACTGATCATATTTAATGCATATGTTTTTTATTTAGATTGATCGTTAAACTGATCATATGTAATGTTTATGTAATGGTTATTGATGTAATTTGTTTTAGACAAAAGCAACTGCCATGAAACTATGCTCTCTCGCTCTCTCTCTCTTCCATTCCCATTTCTCTGTGTCTGTCTCTCTCCTCCCCTACTTTCTCACTTTCACTTTCTCACCCCTCCCTTCTACCATCTCTCTTCCCTCCTTCCTTTCTTCTCTCTCTCTCTCTCTCTCCCATCTTCTTTATCTTTTTTCCTCTGTCTCTCTCCATCAGAGGAGCGTGGAGACCCAGAGGCCCAGCTGACACTGTGGCCATACCAGCTGGTTGTGGCTGAGCCAGCCCTGCGTGGGGACAACAGCATCGTGTGTCTGCCCACAGGCAGTGGCAAGACCCGCATCGCCGTCTACGTAGCCAAACAGCACCTGGACCGCCGCCGCCAGCAGGGAGCACCAGGGAAAGTCATGGTCATCGTCAACAAGGTCTCACACACACACACACACACAGGTGTGTGTTATTAATTGCTAATAACAAAAACATGACAATAAGAACCACTTTGATCAACCTAATAATCATGTAGTGTCTGTATTTGTGACCGGTGTGTGTGTGTGTGTGTGTGTGTATGTGTCTGTGTCTGTGTCTGTGTGTGTGTGTGTGTGTGTGTGTGTGTATGTGTCTGTGTGTGTGTAAATGTGTGTGTGTGTGTGTGTGTGTGTGTGTATGTGTGTGTATGTGTCTGTGTCTGTGTCTGTGTGTGTGTGTGTATGTGTCTGTGTGTGTGTAAATGTGTGTGTGTGTGTGTGTGTGTGTGTGTGTGTGTGTGTGTGCACACACTGTATACCCTGTAGGTGATGCTGGTCGAGCAGCATTTCACCAAAGAGTTTGGCAAGTTTCTGAAGGAGGACTACCTGCTGGAACAGGTCAGCGGGGACTCACCCAATAAGCAGGCTTTCGCCAACACTGTCACAGGACATAACATCATCATCTGCACTGCTCAGATCCTGCTGAACGCCCTGCTTGACACGGAGGATGGGATCAGCCTGTCTGGTGTGTGTATGTGTGAGTGTGTGTGTGTGTGTGTTTGTTTTTGTCCAGACGCATGGGTGTAAGTCTCTGTGTGTGTGTGCATTTCTATGTTTGTGTGTGTGCGTGTGTGTCCTCCAGGGCTGTGTGTGAATCTGTATTCTTAACTCTGTGTGTGTGTGTGTGTGTGTGTCTGAATCTGTATTTACAGCTGTTTCCTGTGTTTGTATTTGTGTGTGTGTGTGTGTGTGTGTTGTGCAGACATCACTCTACTGGTTGTGGATGAGTGCCACCACACGCAAAAAGGGGGCGTGTATCAGCAGATCATGGCCCACTACCTGAGCCACAAGATTGAAAACATCAAGAGGAAGAAGGCAGGGAGAAATTTGATGCCCCTCCCCCAAATCCTGGGATTGACAGCTTCCCTTGGAGTGGGAAAAGCCAGCAAAAAGGAAAAGGCACAAGAACACATCCTCAGGGTAAATGTAGCCCCATGTTGCTCTCATGCTCACACCTGTGTGTGCATGTGTGTATGTGTGTGTGTGTGTGCGTGTGTGTGTGTGTGTGTGTGTATGTGTGTGTGTGTGTTTGTGTGAGTGCATGTACATACACATATCAATAATGTATTTGTCTGTCAAAATTCAGCAGAGCTGTCTAACTGTGTGTGTGTGTGTGTGTGTGTGTGTGTGTGCAGATCTGTGCTAACCTGGATGCGGTAGCTCTCATGACCGCTCCTCTGGGGGAACACGTCAAAGACCGACACAAGCAGATCATTATGGCCAAGAGACGCACACAAGTACGGTGAAAGAAATGCATGCTGGGAAATTCAGCATGTTTGCTGTTAAAAAAACCTCTTCGAATGCAGTATGAAGTAGAATGAAGTAACAAAAAAAAATCTAATTAAATTGTATCGTGAAAATTGAAAATTTAACTTTGAATTGAATTTAATACTAAAAAATCTATTGCCACGGCTCTGGCAGGATCCTTTTGGTGATGTCATTCAACGTGTGATGCGGAAAATTGAGGAGCATGCCCAGTTGAGTTCCACAGTGGCTACCGGCACACAACGCTATGAGCAGTGGGTTGTACACCAGGAGAAACAAGGTAAGAAGTCAAGTCAAGTCAAGTAGGGTTTTATTGTCATTTCAGCCATATACACAGTACATAGTGAGATGAGACAACGTTTCACCGGGAACAATTGGTGATACACGTAACTGTTAAAACACAGTATGGACAAGACAGATACATACACTATTGCGGGACTACACAGATTCACTCACCCACTCACACACGCACACCACACACACAACTACACACGCACGCGTGCACACTGTTGTACACATATGTACATACATTACAACACAGTTGTAAGAAGCTTCCCAGGGCAATTGACAATTCATGCCGGATTTCTCCTTTAACACAGTCAACACTTTCCACAAAGCCCCCATAATCTAAAAGATATCCACAGAAAAACACCAACGGTGTGTGTGTGTGTGTGTCCATCTCTGTTCCTGGTGCATTAGCCGCTCAGGAAGGGGACCAGCGGAGGCGTGTGTGTGCAGAACACCTCCGTCAGTACAATGAGGCGCTGATTCAGAGTAATTCCATCCGCATGTGCGACGCATACCACCTGCTGTACACCTTCAACCGTCAGGAGCTGAGGAAGAAGGACGCCGTCATTAAGACAGACTCTGAGAAGTTTCTCTTCAAGCTTTTTCATGGTAACACCTCAGACATTCACATTAATATATGACTAGTCATAGCTTAGCTACAAACATACTTAGTGGACCTCTATAACTCTTCCAACTCTCTCTAACAGAGAGACCTTAGAGAAACACACACAGATGACTTGACACTTAACTGTCAAAACAACCACGTATAGTAATGGTCAACAGGGGCACCACTAGACATTTTGGGCCCTATGAAAGAAAAAAATATTTTGGGCCCCCAAACATTCATAATAACATTAAAATGTTCTCTGAGGCCCTCTGTCAGTGCCAGGCCCTTAGAATCAGCCTAACCTCCGCCCTTTGTGGTTAACATTCACATATCATAATCAATTTTCCCTCTTACCTTATGAAAGACAACCAGAAAAAACTGGAGGATTTCTCCAAGCAGCTGGAGTATGAGAACAATGTTCTGTCTGAGCTGCGTACGGCCATTCTGAAGAAGTTCACGGGGCCGGACAAGGAAGTGCGGGGGATCATCTTCACAGAGACGCGTCTCAGCGCCCAAGCTCTGCACAGCTGGATCCAGGAGAATGGCAAGTTTGATGACGTGCAGGTGCGGTCCAGTTACCTGATCGGTGCAGGAGACCAGAGTGCCATCAAACCCATGACATCTGTGAGTGATGAGCCCTTTTAGCTCTTAGCGTCACAACTGTCACCCTCACCAACACCTACACAAACACCTTTCACACCCTCAAAAACATTTTTAGCTAAGCATCCTCACAAACACATTTAGCATACTCACAAACACCTCTCACACCCTCAAAAACATCTTTAGCATCCTCACAAACACATTTAGCATCCTCAGAAACATCTTTTACAAATAGGCATATTTTTTTACCATTATTAGAATTGTGAAATACCTTTTAGCACTATTAGAGGAATGTTTTGTAAGTCTGTTTTTTTAGAACTAATGGACCCACCCCACAGTCACTGTTTTGTGTTTTTGGAACTTACATCAATGTCTTTAAAGCCCTTTCTAATACTTGGATTTTGGTTATAAACTGTGGGACAGTAACCAGCAATGGTCATTTTAAAAGAGTAGGCAAATTAACCCAACATTTTTGCAGTGTTGGTACATACCGTAGTTGTGTTTTGCTTGGTAGTTTTTCACAGTTTTTTTCAGATTCATAACTGCGTTAGTGTTTAGTGTGAATGTTAACACCTGTGTTGTGTTGTGTGTGAAAACAGACTGAGCAGAGGGATGTTCTCAGGAAGTTTAAGGACGGAGAGATCAACCTGATCATTGCCACAACCGTGGCTGAGGAGGGTCTGGACATTGAGAAGTGCAACATTGTCATCAGATACTGTCTGGTCACCAATGAGATTGCCATGATTCAGGTGAGGCACACACACACACACACACAAATACATACTTATAACCTGTTTATTTCTGATTGTTCAAACATAACAATTTACACCACACACATACAGTATATGACGTAATTTCCTCACTCTTTGATTGGCTTAGGCAAGAGGACGAGGGCGGGCCGATGGCAGCAGCTACATTGTGATTGGTGTAGAGGGCTCTGGGGTGGAGGAGCGAGAGCGACTGAATGAATGGAAGGAGGGCCTGATGCAGAAGGCCATCCAGGGGGTCCAACAGATGAAGAAAGCAATCTACGACAAGAAGGTAACTCTTCTGTCTCCATCCACCTTCCCCAAACACTGCCCCAAATGATGTTTTAACCCAACACAGCCCCAAATTATGTTTTAACCCAACACAGCCCCAAATACCATCTTAACCCAACACCGCCCCAAATGCCATCTTTACCCAACACTGCCCCAAATGCCATCTTTACCCAACACTGCCCCAAATGCCATCTTTACCCAACACTGCCCCAAATGCCATCTTTACCCAACACTGTCTAAAATACCAATAAAATATTGTTTGTAGGTGATGGAGTATCAGATGGAGGCATGGGTGGAGAAGAAGCTACGTCAGCGGAAGATTGAGGAGAAGGACAGGAGGAGGGTGCCACCCTTGGCCATCAGGTTCCGCTGCCGAGGATGTGATGTGATGGCGAGTGAGGGCAAGGACATTGAGGTCATTGAGAATGCACATCACGTCAACCTCACTGAGGATTTCCGGTGAGTCTGACTACATTTTTATCCTATTATTTTCCCATTCATATCACCAACATTAAGGCTGAACAGACTTGGTGATCTGTATATTATATATTTATGCATTTAGCAGACGCTTTTATCCAAAGCGACTTACAACTTGTCAACTATCAATTGTTCAGGGCCAGTCTCTTAGGGTTAAGTACCTTGCTCAAGGGCACAACGGTGGCAGCTGGGAATCAAACCCACAACTCTTCAGGCTACTTGCACGCTACCACCGCCCTACGTCTGTAATATTGTTGCTCTTAATGAGCTGACCTGGTTAATCTAAACTGACCTGGTTAATCTAAATTGCTAAAATACATGCTCTGGATGCATATCCTGTCGATCATAGTCTGCTGGCTGTGATTCCCCTCTTTTATCTTACATCATAACAAACTGCATATGAATGCAAATGAATTATTACCAAAGAGCCAAGCTTCATGGGCTTGAATGTAAAGCATAGATGCTACTGTAAATTAGATGGCCACTACTACTATACTGTATTAGGGTACTACTATACTGTACTACTGCACTAGGGTACTACTATACTGTACTGCTGTATTAGGGTACTACTATACTGTATTAGGGTACTACTATACTGTACTACTGCACTAGGGTACTACTATACTGTACTACTGTATTACGGTACTACTATACTGTACTACTGTATTAGGGTACTACTATACTGTACTATTGTATTAGGGTACTACTATACTGTATTAGGGTACTACTATACTGTACTATTGTATTAGGGTACTACTATACTGTATTAGGGTACTACTATACTGTACTACTGCACTAGGGTACTACTATACTGTACTACTATACAGTGAGTTTGTGGCATTGGAAAGAGCTTTATGACAATGACCAAGACAAACTGTTTCTTAGGTCAAAGTTCAACATCAACACCAACTCTCGGAGGGAGATGATGGCACAGTGTGAGGCAGAGAAGTACATCTCATGCAAAAAATGTGGACAGGTGAGTTTCACCTGATTCAGTGACACACTATGATAATGCAGGCACAGTCATGCCATGGTAAATGTTGAATGTGAAATGTAAAATTTTATCCTTTTTTACTGTTAGTATTTATAGTGAAGTAACTATGCTATTCCTGTGTAATGTAGCAATTCCAATGTGTACTACATATAGAAATATTAGTTTTGAACTCAATATACCTCAGAAAATCCCACAACCCTATAACATTATATAACATACATTTATTCATCCTGCTGCTATAACATTATATAAAATACTTTTAT
>JAIFZK010000226.1:1240000-1337500 GCA_027481765.1 Tenualosa thibaudeaui | reverse complement strand
GTAAGTCTATGTAGAAAAAACAACAAAGCAGAGAAAGTTAGCATTACAGCAGAAAGAAACACCTGCATGGTCACCGGTTGAGAGCAATGGTTTGTCAACGTGTTTTAGCATGAACAGTTTTGTCGTTGTGGAGATTAGCTGTAGCTCATGCCGACAGCCAGAACCAAACACAAAGAGAACATACAGAAAAACTCAAACAGTCCACAAAATAACCGTCTGCATTCGTCAAAATATTATATTTATATATACTTCTATAAAATCAAAACACTTTCTTTCTTTTTTTAACTTTCTGAAAAATACTATGAGGGGTCCCTTTAGCTTAAAACAGTTAGAAAAATTAGGAGAAAATTCAAAAAACAAAAACAAAAACAAAAAAAAAAAGAAAAGAGCCGTCTGCGCCACAAGCCCGAGGACACGTGGGACGTGAAGCAGGAACTCGAACATCGGAATTAAAACAGCGATGAAAACATTGGTCCAGAGCGGGAAAGTCAGCCTGATTTCATCCGCCACCTGCCGAGCTGCCTTTGTCTGAGGGTTATAGTCCGAAATGTCTGTGTGTCTGTGTGTCTGTGTGTCTGTGTGTCTGTGTGTCTTTCACACCACTCAGCGGTGTTGGCAGTGTGTGCGCGTACATGCTGTGTATGTTGCCATTTTGGGAGGTTTGAGCGATAAACATAATTTCATTTTTGAGTTGTGTTCATTCAGTCGTCCATTCATTGTTTGTCTCTCTTCCTCTCCTCTCCTTCCCTAGAAGGCGTAGGCATCAGGGATGGGCAACCCCGTGGGCAGACACTGGTCTCTGGCATCAGGGCCCGTGGCATAGTGAATGCCGCCGGGCTCCTCGTAGTGGGACAGGGGCACAGTGTCGTCCTCGGGCACTGGCACGCCCTCGGGGTCAGCCTTCAGGCTCGGCCTCTGGTTGTCTGGGAACGCCATGGAGAAGAGGGCCTCTGGGTCGCACACAAACTTGTAGACGTACCGTTCACCGGCCACCTACACACACACACAGAGGAAAAGAAGAAACCTGTCAATACCTCTCATTTAATGCGATGGTTAGTTCTGTAACCATTGTACAGGAAGCTTATAGCTTACTGTTATGGAACTACTGAATAGGGAGTGTGTGTGCCCCTGCATTTCTCTATGTATACATGTGTGTGTATATGTGTGTATCTGGAGCTGTGTTTGTATGCGCATGTGTGTGCGAGTGTTGCTGATGAACAGAGACTATAATTCTGGAGGAAGAGAGGAGGAGAGAGTGGGGAATTGAAATTGGAACGGGAACGTGCCTTTACCTTCTGCATGATGCCCTTCTCATAGTAGTAACGCAGCGAACGCGACAGCTTGTCATAGTTCATGGCTGGACGATTCTTCTGGATGCCCCACCGACGAGCCACCTGCAGCGTACGTACACACACGTGTACACACACACACACACACACACACACACACACACACACACACACACAGGAGAGACAGGAGAGAGCGCGTTAAGAATGTTGTTTCAAAGTTAAGCTTCTCTGAAAATGGCTTTGTGACAGGTACAGGTCTGTGTGAGTGTGTGTGTGAGTGTGTGTGTGTGTGTGTGTGTGTGTGTGTGTGTGTGTGTGTGTGTGCGTGTGTGTGTGTGCGTGTGCGTGTGTGTGAGAAAGCTGACCTCCTCTGGCTCGATAAGCTTGAACTCCAGGCCGCGTCCAGTCCACATGATGAAGTGGCTGTTAGCTGGGTCGTCAAGAAGTGTGACCAGAAACTGCCAGAGCTGCAGTGATCCCCGTCGCTGGTACGGTGGTCCATCACGAAACACACCTCCCTCCTGCTTGATCTTACCTACAGGAAGGACAGAGGACACAGGGTCAGAGGTCAGAGGTCAAGGTCAAACATTGCACACCTGTTGCTTAAGTGTGTGTATGGGTGTGGAGGGGTTGGGAATCGACTGGGGCTTACATTGATGAGTGTCTGGAGTTATTTATTCATTTATCGTGTGTGGCTTACCATCAATTCTGTCAGGGACCACACAGGTGTCGTCATAGTAGAGGTGAGAGTCTCCATCGAACATGAAACCTGTTTAAGGACAGAAAGGACAGCGCTGGTAAGCATGGACGACTCCATCCACACAGGAAGCATTTGTGGGGTTAATGCTCCTCTTTCAAAATCTTGATAATAGTCTGACAAGGTCATTTGGAGACACACGCACGCAGGCACAGACACACACCTTCGCTGTTGCTCCTATAGAGGTTTGTCGACTTGACAAATGATGACTGGCAGTTTGCCACCTCTGTAAGAAAACACACAAACACGTAACACATTAGTCACTCTCACAGACACTAAAGCATCAAGCAAGGCATAGAATCTAAATAGTTATCTAGGACGGTGTGTGTGTGTGTGTAACCAAGAGTGGGATTAGTTAGAGCTGTGCATGACAAACAGAGGATGATCGTAAGGTCAATGGTCAGCCAGTGATGTCACAATGGCTAAAGAAGCACCAGACACACACACACACACACACACACACACACACACACACACACACACACACACACACACACACACACACACACACAAAGACATCCATATGAACTAATGGTCTGCCCACCCTCATCTGCACTTATACACAATACATTACTGATGCACACACACACACATACACAGGCCATTCACAGCCAGGGGCCAGTAAGGAGCTAAGAGGCTTTTCTGTTACATCACTGAGTGACCTCTCTGTCAGGGAGCAAATACTAAAGAGAGAATTGGCGTGAAGAGGGAGGGCGGGAGTCAGAAGGAGGGAGTGAGTGTGTGTGTGTGTGTGTGAGTGTGTGTACATTGGTCATACACGCCGTGTGTGAGAGGTAGAGGGAGACTAAAGAAATAGGAGAAATAAGAAGATAGAATGAGATGAGAATGTGTGCGTGTGATCTAGAGATCGAGAGATAATCCTTTGAAACGCCTCCACACTGTGCGTGTGTGTGTGTGTGTGTGTGTGTTATAACATTGGCCTGGTGCCAACTCTGACTCTGACAGTGACGCTAATGCTAACTGTGCATCCTTCCTCCCCCATCTAACGGGCTTTCCTTCTCCAGTCTGACTCATACACTCATGTGACCATAATACACACACACTCCAGCTGCCAGGGTTCACCCATCTCAGTCACCCCTAACCACAGTGCCACATACACAGCTTGGCAGCAGAGACAGACTCTGTGTGTGTGTGTGTGTGTGTGCGCTGTATGTATACATACAGTATGTGAATATGTATATATGAATAATAGTGTGTGTGTCAGTGTATACATACATGCTTTGTACGTAAACATACGGATGTGTGTTTGTGTGCCATCTAGCCTCCTCCACACTCACCTGTGTCGAACCCAAAGTCACGAGGTTCCTGTTTGATGGACACCTGGTGGAAGGGGGGGCGCATGTGGGGAGGGACGAGGGTAGGGGAGTGGTGGGGCGGCATGGCCTGCTCGCCGTAGCGAGGGTCAACCATCTCCTGCTTGAAGACCTGGGGGCGAACGGGAACCACGGGCTCTGACATCTGCCGGTGATAAGGAGCTCGTGTGTGAGGGTCGCACGTGACACTCCCGAGAGAGTGGTGAGGGAAGGGTGTTTGGCAGGCGGGGTCGTGTGGAGGGAAAGGTCGGCAGGGCTCTGACATCTGCCTCTGGAACCTGGGAAGGAGGGAGCAGCAGCCAAAAGAGAAAAAGTTGGACAGAAGGAAAGAAGAGAAACTCATTAAAACAACATAAAAAGACTTGCAAAACACTTGCTAGATATGTAACCTGAATCCCAATGTTCACCATATAGGCCTAAGGCCATATAGACTAATTGGTTAGCAACTATGCTTTTGGGTAAACACGCTCTAGGTCCTGACAACCCATCTCTACTCTTATTGGGTAAACACGCTCTAGGTCCTGATTATGACAACCCATCTCTACTCTTATTGGGTAAACACGCTCTAGGTCCTGATTATGACAACCCATCTCTACTCTTATTGGGTAAACACGCTCTAGGTCCTGATTATGACAACCCATCTCTACTCTTATTCTTAGCCACCCTGACCTTGCATGTGTGTTACACTTGGCCCTATTCTCCTCCATTGGCCTGTCACTCATGACTTAGATCACCAGGAGCAAAGCCAAATGATTTCCTAAACTGCTTTTAGCTGAGGAGCTCCACAAGATGAAGAAGGAAACTAGGTTAGTACCTTTGGAACCTCATCCTACGGTAGCCATTAATTAATGTTTCAGAGGGTGCCAAGTATGGTGTGTTGTGTTAGCCTCTCTTAGTCTAAGTCTAAGTCTCTTAGTTTTGTTGTACACAGCCATAAGTCATCTTACCTGTGCTCAAGCTTACTCGTGCTAGGTTCTCTGTGTTCTGCAATACTCCATTCCCACATGCCAGCCTATATTCGCCATGCACGCTAACTCACCAATGCTTTTTGCTGTAGGCTATGTGGCCATACGCTAGTTCCCCTGTGCTGCTGTGTTTAGCCTTATGCTAACTCCAATTTGGTGTACACTAGCTTACCTGTGCTCTGTATTGTATGAAGTGTCATGGTGGTTCACTGGTGGGTGGGGCACAGCGAAGGGTGGGCTTTGGCCATGAACTGGGTGTGTCCTCTGCAGAGGAGGGTGTGTCCTGTGCTGCTGCTGGGTGTGTCCCTGTAGAGCCGTCAGAGGCCCATGGGGCTGCATTTGTGATGAAGGCGGCATTTGCTTCTGGAGTGGGTGGGGCATGTGGGATGGAGGTGTGACCTGTTTCTGGAGTGGGTGTGGTACTGGTGTGTGGGAGGAGCTGCATGGTGAGACTGGAGTTGAGGGTGGAGTCAAAGGCTTGTTGAAGTTGGTGGGTTTCCTGCCGTAGGCACTGCAGAGGAGAGTAGGTACAGGAAGTCAGAAAAATGATAACAACCAAACAACTGTGTGTGTGTGTGTGTGTGTGTGTGTGTGAATGCATATGTGTGTGTAAACTACACATGTACCTGTAGTTGTAAAGGCACTTCTCTCCATAGGGGGAGAGCCTGCGGATCTGGCTGCAGGGGGACAGCTCTCTGGAGGGGCTCTGCTCTCGCTTAACCTTGGTCTGGGAACCGCCGTGAAAGATCACTGCACAAACACACACACAAAAATTGTCAGATAACACAGACACACGCGCACACACACACACACAGGCTATGATGGCTAGACAAAATGGCTTCTCTTACTTAAACACTCACTACACATCAAACAAGATCAGATCTAGTACCAGTAACAAAAGTCCCTGATGTGCTGTGCTGTGCTGTTCTGTTCTGTTCTGTGCTGTGCCAAAGGCTTCCTAAGATGGGAGAGTGGGGCGGAAAAGACGCATTTCCTGGTTCCTACTGAACAGCCAGGGGGCACAGACTCTGCCAGTCAGAGTGGGCATGGGGTGTGTGTGGGGGGGTGGGGGTGGGGGGGGTAGGTGGTAATTGCCATGGTAACGGCCGCTCTCGTCCAGCTGCAAAGTTCCCAGTGAATGAGGGGTCTGTGAGAGCAGCGGGCATTGTGCCAGTGGAGTGCAGCCTGTGCCAGGTCAACGACTTTTTCTCTCTCTCTCTCTCTCTCTCTCTCACACACACACACACACACACACACACAGCCAATGCAAACAAAGACACCTACACGTACAAAATGGCATGGATAGGCAAATTTACACTCCTGGCCTCACAGTCAGGCACACGTGTGGACATTTTCTGTTAAAACAAAGATACCCAGCACACACACACACACACACGGTTTCTCTGCAAACACAGGCACACAAACACATACCGTCACAAATGGACAAATTTGCACACAACTAAAGGCCTCCGCATTTGTGCATTGCCTTGGCTTGACTATGAGAGACTACATGTGCACAAACACAAACCCACAACTGTTGTGTTGGCACATGCAGAGATGGTGTGTGTGCAGTGAGGAGACGCACACACACACACACACACACACACACACACACAGCAGTAAGAATCCTCAGGCCATAAAAGTGTCGTGGCACCAAGGCCTGACCATGAGTTACAGCTCCACTGCGGCAGACCAAGCCTCTCTCTGGCCTCCCTTAACCACACAGACTCACACACACACACACACACTCTCCCTTCACTTTCCCTTTTCTTTACACGCACACATAGTCTTTCCCCCACCCTTCTCAAGAGTGTGCACAATACAGACACACACACACAGCTATTCAGTATACATCTGAGAGGCAGGCACACTGGCAGCGAGCTCAGAAACTTCTGGAACATAAAGAATGAAAGAGCCCCTTTGAGCTCCATTCAAATGTTTTTCTTGGCACCACACCGGACCAGCACAGAAAAGAACAAAACCCAGACACCCTAAGGCGAGATGGGATGGAATCGGCACACAGCAAGTCTGGTTCTGACAGTCCACCACAGCTCAGATCTGACCCCACCATCTTGCTACCACACACACACCTAATAAGCAGCCCAATTAATCTGGGTTGAGTGACTTTGAATGTGGATGGCGTTAAAGGGTGTTGACCACTTTGTGTTTGTGTATGTGTGTGTGTCTGTGTCTAACACACACACACAGCCCTTCATATCTTTCCCTCTGTTGTAATCTTTGGGTCCTCAGACTGCTGAGAGAATATTATTTTAATGATTCTTGTTTGTCTTTTCTGCTCACAAAGTGTCCTAAATTAATTCTGCAGGGAGGTTTTTTAGCCTCTCATCAAGAGAGTCATGAATTAGTAACTAACTAACACACACACACACACACACACACACACACACACAAACACACACACATGCAATAGCATGCAGGTACTCACAGTTGTCTGACTGGAAGTCTGGGACAAACTGTTCGTCATCAGGAACTTGAGCTACAAATCAAAGAGAAGGAAACAAAAAGAACTAGAAATGTGATCTGATGACGGTGCATTATTTATGGACACTATACAACATAAAAGTTATTAACAACATAAGAGTTAACACTTAAATTTCCTTGGATAATTAGCAAAATGTAGCACAAACTCACCTTCAGCAATCCAGATCTCTTGAAGTTGACTCAGGTCCTGAAACAGTTCTGCAGACATAGAAATCACACACAATGATCACCACATCTCAAAAGATCTGCGCACACACACACACACACACACACACAAACCATCACGCAGGAGAAGGATCCCTGGTCTGGTCAGGGGTGTAATTGTGGCAGTGGATGTGGATGTGGATGACTGTAACGAGTTTGTTTACCTTCAGTGTCCTGGTCGAGCTCAGAGTCCGCAAACTTCCTCTTCCGGTCACCACGGGAACGGATCTCAGGGTTCTGCACTTGAGAACTCTGCACAACCACAAGTGCACAGAACAATGGAACTTGAGCAACCTCTTTTAAAAGAACCGTCATGTGGACATGGTGTCATCGCTACACAATGTCAATTGCCAAAAATGTGTACATTTCTTTAAAACAGTGTTCATTTATGCAAACACACTTTCACACATTCTGCAGGGTCATAAACAAACACACACTTACGTTCTGTGGGGTCATGAGAGGGACCTGTTGGTCGTAGAAGCTATCCATGATGGGTGCTCTCCTCTTCTCCGTCTCGTGTGCAAAGAGGAGAAGGAGGAGGTGAAAGTGGGGGGACGTGTAGGGGAGATCTCTCTCCTTCTCAGCGCAGGTCAAGCTCCTCAGCTGTCTATCTGCGCCTGTGTGCGTTGGGGGTTGGGGACAAGGAGAAAAGTGTTAGTCTGAGAAAGCAGAAGAACTGTTCCTTTTTCCCACTGCTGTCAACCAGCCGGAGACCCACCTGTCACTAGGCTTCACATACACATAACAAACACACACTCACTGATGCTTTGATCAGGTGTGTGTAGGTTTAGTTACTGTGACAATCATTTTATGGTCCTGCCTGTCTGCCTACACACAAACACACACTTCAGTACAAGGGTATCCTTATATAACAACATACTACCATCTGTGACCCACGGAAAAAAGACTTCACACTCACTCTCTCTGAGTCGCACTACACGCAATCGCTCGCACGCGTACGCACAAGCACACGCACACACACAAACACGCACACACACGCAGAGAACTACTTCATGAAGTAAATATGATCACATGACTAAAGCGCCGAGAAACACCCTGGAGCAGTGGGTTGAAAATTACAGACATGTCTTAAAATATTTTATTTGCGTAAACAGACAGCTTTTACGTAAAAAAAGAAAACTTTTTAGCGTCGGACTGCAAGTTCCAAACTTTTCCCTTTGCTTCGCAAATCAGTAAATAGCTGATAAATATATGAGCACATCACGAAAGGGGAGCCAATAACTTAAGTGAGATCTAGTTCGATTACGCGAGGAAGATAAAAGGAATAATCTGCAATACTTAATCACAAACTCCTCCCAAAATAAAGTGACCAGTTGTAAAAGTCTCCATAAAATAAACATACATACAATTACCAAACTAACCGTTGGTGTGACGTCCTTAATATGCTGGAGAACAAGAATAAGGAAAAGATTAGATAACTCCTGGATAACCGACAACGAAATGTCCGGAACAAACATCAAAGTAGGAAAAAAGATTACATCTCAGGTAGAGCAATCGGAGCTCACTAGGTTCACCCTTCCCCCAAGCCAGCGGGCTCTATCCCCTCCCTGGCCTCTTGTTTTTCTCAATGAAGTGAAATTTGATCCTTGCTGCTCCGTGTGCACACGGCGAGGGAAAAAACTCGACCTCCCATTCATAAAAAATCACGGACACCCCCTCCCGCCCCTCACACCACCACCCTCCAACTCCACAAATCTGACCGGCCAAAGCTTGAAAGTACAAGCACATTTCTAGATAACTAGGAAACTGTTCCTGGCTCACAAATTTTCTTTACAAAAAAGAGTAAAAAAAGAGTAAACAAGCACACTCTTGCCCTTATTCGCAAACATTTATAAAATGGTTGCCAAAGTATTCGCTTCCACAAAGAAAATGGCGTTCGCTCGCTTCGCAGCAATCGCGAGCGCAAGAACTAAACTGTCTGGTGCACCAAAGTGAGTTCAACTAAGGAGAGAAACGTTAAAAAGTTCGTCAGGCTTTGTTTTAAATTAATGCATCTTCTTATACTCGTCCGCAGTACTCACCCTTGGGTTAACAGCGTAATCCTTTGATTTGATTAAAACCAAAAAATATATCCCAAATAGCTGCAAAGAAACGTGTGGACAACACAGGGCTGTGTTCTCCTCGACGTGCCTAATACACTGAAATATTTGTCAATGGAATCGCCTGCTTTAGCCCGGAGCCTTGCGGGATGCATTGGACGTCTCTCATTGGCCACTTCCGAATGCCTTTCACACTAAACCCAATGGGTGCTCGAGGGTGTCTAAATTATGCGTTGGACCTCAGGCAGCCAATCGGTATTAGATGCCGTCCTATTTTTATGAATGACTGGGTTTCATTCAATAACAGATGTTTCTAAAGCAAGCGTTCCGTGCATGTTAAAGGGCCACTCACAATAAATGCGCTGGTTCATTGTGTGTCTTCTCGGTTGCTCTTGTCACTTCTCTACCATAGTCTACTTTAATTTTATTAATTACTAATCAAAGAAAATTATTACTTGTTCAACTCCATCACCAACATTTACAAAACATTCTACCAGTTATCTGTACTTAAAAGTTATTGCCTATTAAAAAATGTATGGGCGCACCCTAGTATATTGCTGAAAAACATTATTACTCATCCTGCCATAATAACATTTTGGGCAGTTTAAATAGCCATAATTTGTTTGGATAAAGCAAAGTAAGCCAATATATACATTTAGATATACAATATATTTAAAAACTATCAGGCCTTGAAGAACTAATATTAGATTATCAATATTATATTATAAATATGCTATACTGACATATTTGTGGTGTACTTTTCTTTTTCATTATACTTTCAATGAGATTGTCTCCGTCGCTGTTCTAGTTTCAGGGGATATTTTGGTGGCTGTGAGTGTGCGTGTGTGTGGGCGGGTATAATTACTGGTTGTGCGTTAAAGGAAAGCATTTAACATGCAAATAGACATTAACTGAACAAACACAAGACAGAAATGTTGAGACAACGTTTTATGTGGAATAGCTTCTGTGTGTGTGTGTGTGTGTGTGTGTGTGTGCGCAAGTCTGTCTATGTGTGAGCTTGTCGATATATTCCTCATGCCCACCAGGCCACGCAACAGCAGCACAGCAGAGTGACATTCAGCACTTAATATTGAGCCTCTTGATGGTAAACAATCAGCCTTCACATATACACAGTATCATTATTATTGTTGTTCCTCTCACACACACACACACACACACACACTCAGATGAGGCCTACTCCAAATATCAAATGAAGCCAAGGCAAAGTGTCTTCTCTTCACACTATTGAATCTCAACAGACATATGCACATACACACACACACACACACACAGATGAGGCCTTCTCCAAATACCAAATGAACCCAAGGCAAAGTGTCTTCTCTACATGCTATTGAATCTCATACAGACATATGCACATACACACACACACACACACACACACACACACACACACACACAGATGAGGCCTACTCCAAATACCAAATGAATACAAGGCAAAGTGTCTTCCTTTCACGCTATTGAATCTCATACAGACATATGCACATACACACACCCGTGTGTTCACCATTCCCAATCCTAGTTGTGGATTTAGTGACATTCCGAGGCTAATCCCTGTTGTCGGAGCACAAGGAGCAGAGAGCATTAGATCAGTTAATGAAGCTTCCCTGCCAAAGGAGTACGCCAGAGTGACCGCTTTAGCCAAACAGCCAATCAGAGCCCAGGGTCAGGGGGACAGTGTGTACTCCAATGATTTCACTCACTGACCTGTACTGTACTGTACTGACGTGATCACTTCACAAAGACCCTTGCTACGTGTGTGTGTCAGTGTGTGTGTGTGTCACACTGACCAGTACTGACCTGATCGCATCATGTTGACCGCACCATCGCCACTACTATGATGCTTAATGCTCTTCTCTGGGGCTATTACAGAAGGTTGGATTCTAACCTCTCTATATGACTAGACTGGGTACAGTCACACATACACACACACTACACACACACGCGCGCACAGACACTGGGGTGAAGAGTAGCACGTGTGTGTGCGTGTGTGTTAGTGTGTGTGTGTGTGTGAGTCTCAACCCAGGATTGATCAATCAGTACGTTTACATGCACATCTAAATCAAGCTATTGGCAATAACCGAGCTAATGATTTAAACAGAGTGTCAGAGTAATCTGAGTATACATGCATGGGAAGAAAGTTAAATTATTGACCAAAGTGCGTTTGACTCCATGACAGTAGGTGGCGATATACTCCTATTCGCATTTCTACCAGCCTAGCGATACAGGTGTAGAGCTAAAAATAAGCATTTGAGGTCAAAATAAAGATTCGAGATGCTAAAACATTAACATCCAACATAAGTTTGAAGACTCTGAAGACTCTGACTTTGAAGACTTTGATGGAAATTTGAGGGAGGAGATGGCCAGTGCTCCAGCTCTGCAGGTACATTTTGCACATACTTTACTTGCTGAACATGCTGCACAAACTAAGCCAGCAGTGTTGTTGTTACCGACCTCCATGTTTCCGTCACTTCTGAAGGGAGAGTGCCCAGGCCAGTCAATAGCTCGGCTAACCAGGGTTGTCGTATACATGCAATCATTACATTTTACAATTACATTTATACATTTAGCAGATGGTTTTATCCAAAGCGACTTACATGTGTCAACTATCAGTTACATTTGGGCCAGTCTCCCCTAGAACCAGTCCCCCCAGTTCAGTTCAATTTCAGCCAGACTAAGGTGTAAAAGCATTTAAAAAGATCGACTTTAATTGGACTCAGGCAATAACTCCATTTTCTCTTTGTGCATGTAAACATACTGAATACCATCTGTTCTTTAGAAGGAGGGTCTGTCAACCAGACCTGATTGTGTGTGTCCATGTGTGCATGCCTACGTGAGAGAGAGCAAGAGAGAGAGACCAACACATACTGTCAATAAACCAATGCCTCTCATGCTTTCGTTTTCATTTATTCTCATCTGCATTTTGTACTTCACTGCTCCCTTCACTCTTCTTTCATCAGTTATTCACTCCTTTGTTATCTTTTCTGTCCTCTATCCTTCCTCTGTCTTTTCATTGTGTCTGTCTATCTGTCACCTCCCTGCTCTCAGTGTGTGTGTCTGTGATGTTCTCTTCTTTTCTCTCACACCTATTTACTTTCCACCCACTCACATTCTGTGTGAGTGTTTGCGTTTGCATGTGTGTATGTGTGTGTGTCTGTGTGTATGTTTCTGTGCTAGTCTAAGAACGCAGGAGAAGTGCTTTGTGTGATTGTGTGTGTGTGTTTCTGTGGTAGTCTGAGAAAGTAGGAAAACTACTGTGTGTGTGTGTGTGTGCTTTAGGTTGCGCTTTGGCTGCTTCCTGTCCTTTAATGCACTGCAGTTCATTGGTTTCTTAGTGCAACATGAGAGTGTGTGAATGTGGTGTGTGTGTGTGTGTGTGTGTGTGTGACATGGAAGTGTGTAAATGTGGTGTGTGTGACATGGGAGTGTGTGAATGTGGGGTGTGTGTGTGTGTGTGTGTGTGTGTGTGTGAGATGAGATGACTCATCACTGTGTGAGGGTCAGATAACGAGTGCATGAATGAGCGAGAGAAGAGATGAAGAACGAAGAATGGATGAAAGAATGAATGAATGAATACACAAACCAGTCAACACAGTGCCATAACAAAATCAGAATTCAGAACTGGAATTCTGTTTTGTAATTATTAAGTAAAGGATAACATACTGCGAGACGGTTCCGGAATATCTCCCGACAGAGTGATCAGCGGATGTCTCTTGAGTCACTTTAAAGGAAGTTTTTCCATGATACTGACTTTGCTGTGCATTGTTTATCATTGCTTTTATTTTAATTATTAAGATAGATAAAAGCTTCCGCCAAAAAAAGTAGTCCGTTACTGTAATTTACAGATCAGCTAATTGGTTATAGCAACGATGCCAATTATAACACTCTACGGTTATGAAATATTGGACCGTAGAGTGTTAGGAAGTCCCATTCAAGTGAATGGAGCATTCTACAGCATCATGAAGAGCTGTGTAATAAATATAGCTATTGTATGGGATAGAATTATAACTATCTATTAGTCTGTATAAGGGGGAACAACAGCAAGCAGTGCTGCTAACTGGTCTGCATGCATATTGTTATAACAATGGGAGCCTTCCTGTAACTTGAGGTATACACACACACATGTGCACACAAACACACAGGTGAGTTCAGCCCTGGTCTTGTGGAGAAATTGGCTGACTGCTAATGCAGGACTGCAGAATGCATTAAACCGTCAAGGATGGAGTTATTCTCTCTCCACACACACACACACACGCACACACACACACATGCACATACAAAGCCACACATACACACAAACACACACACACTCACACACACACAGCCACAGCCACACACACACACACACACACACACACACACACACACACACATGCACATACAAAGCCACACATACACACAAACACACACACACTCACACACACACAGCCACAGCCACACACACACACACACATAGTCACACACACACACACACACACACACACACACACACACACACACACACACACACACACACACAAAGCCACACATACACACACACAAGCACACACAGATACACATACACTAATTAATGACTAAACATACACATACACACACACAGCCACCTAGCTATGTATGCTTTGTGATTAAAAAACAGTCTTTGTGTGTGTGTGTGTGTGGGGAATAAAGAGAGAATAAAGAGAGAGAGTGATAGAGAGAAAAAACAATACAGAAAGAGTGACAGAGAGAGAGAGAGAGAGAGAGAGGGACAGAAAGAGAGAATAAAGAGAGAGAGTGATAGAGAGAAAAAACAATACAGAAAGAGTGACAGAGAGATAAACAGAGAGAGAGAGAGGGACAGAAAGAGAGAATAAAGAGAGAGAGTGATAGAGAGAAAAAACAATACAGAAAGAGTGACAGAGAGATAAACAGAGAGAGAGAGAGAGAGAGAGAGGGAGGGGAAATGAGAGCATGTGAATGCTGCACGTACTAATGTACAATGCACAGAGATAAGTATATACTAGAGTACATACTCCATCAGCATAGATGTGTGTGTAATTTGAATGCTGCACGTACTAATGTACAATGCACAGAGATAAGTATATACTAGAGTACATACTCCATCAGCATAGATGTGTGTGTAATTTGCAGAGATTTGTGTGAATTTGGCCCGAGATGTGTGTGAATTTGGCCCGAGATGTGTGTGAATTTGGCCCGAGATGTGTGTGAATTTGGCCCGAGATGTGTGTGATGTCCTCAGAGGTGCCGAACGAAGGCAACTGTTAGTGGTGAATATAAATGAGTTAAACACCTGTTCTATAACACTCTCACTTCAACTCATCCATATTAACGCAGAACACACACGTCTGGGCAAGCATGCCTCTGCGTGTGTGTGTGTGTGTGTGTGTCTGTGCCTGCTTGTTTGTCTGTTAGCTTTTATGCAGTCTGCAGTTCTCAGCATTCATTGTGCTGCGATCTTGCACTGAGTAGTGTTTAGTGTCTGTGTGTACAGTTTGTGTTTGGGTGTGTGTGTGTGTGTATTGTGTGCACATTTCTGCCCTGCGCTGAGTGATAGATGATGATTACTGTCTCATCCCTTCTCTCTCTCTCTCCCTTTCCCTTTTACCTCTCTCTGTCTCTTTCTATCTCTGTGCCTTGAAAAAGATTCGGCTTCTTTGAGTGCTTATTTTGTGCCACTACTGTCCTGTACTGGGTGATGTGTGTATGAGTGTGTGTGTTTATGTGCGTGTGTGTGTCTTTGTGTTTGTGTGCGTGTGTGTGTGAGCGTGTGTCTTGCTCCGGGCGATGAGTATTATAAAGTTCTGTAAATACAGCGGTGACTCATCCTCCCGTCATCTGAGCCACCCACACACACCGAATACAGTCATCACTCTGCCACACACACACACACAAAGATATTCACTCAAACACACAGGCAGAAATATATTCTTAGGTCATCACACACACACACACACACACACACACACATACACACACACACACACACACACACACACACACAAAGTAAACACACCCAAATATGCACAAACTTCAGTGATGTGTCAGCTTAGAAGACATACTGTATTCCATCACTGTGAAACCCATCCTCCAATCCTCATCTTTAGTCCTTCAGAGACAGACACACATCTGCCAACCCTCTACGTTATCCTGCTAATTATCCTGATTGCATAGTTAATTAGCAGAGCCACTCCAGATGTGGACTATTTTTTACTGATGATATGTCTTTCTATCTTTCTTTACCTCTCTCTCTTGCACACATACCATCCACAAACACACACTCTCACTGTCACACATACACACAACAATTCACTTTCAATGCACAGGGATAAGTATATAGGGCCCTGACGCCACACCTCTACACACACACACACACATTGTATTCTGGAAACTGAGGTGAGAGATGAGACAGAGAGCAGGAGAGAGAGAGAGAAACAGGGAGAGAGAGATAATTAGAGATAGAGAGACAGAGACAGGGAGAAAAAGAGACAGAGAGAGAAGGGGAGGGAGAGAGAGAGATATCCATGGGAGAGAGAAAGAGGTGGAGCCTTCTGATCTCCGTGAAGCATCATGATGTTTTGTCCTGTTGGGATGTGACGGCTACCTTGTCCTATGCCATTGGTGCACTGGTGCATCCTTCTACTGGCCGTGAGAATACAAACAGCTTCCATGGTGTTTCTCCTCCTAACCGTCTCCTCTGTCCCTGTGTCTCGCTTCACAGCACGCTCTGAAGCCGAGCTAAAAATAGCCCTCCAAACGGGTGTGTTACGCAACACGCCGCCACTACGCCGCTGCCAGGCTGCTGTGTGTACTTCCTCTCTTTCTCTCTCCATCTCTCTCTCTCCCTCCCTCTCTCTCACCCACTCGCCCCTCCCTTCCCTTGTCTTGGCCTGGCGCTGGGCTGTTCATTGGGTCTGTGTGTCACTGCGTGGCACTGCTAGCTACTTGGCACTGCCCTCTGCACTGCCCACTTCCCATTGCACCAGGCAGGAGGGTTTGGGCTACGCCCCAGGGACGGAATTGACCCATGGCCCAACCGCACCACATAGAAAAATTGGACAACTGGGTGTCTTTCACACTCACACTTTCAAAGCTTGTGATGAGTTATGCAAAGTGGAGGGTTGTGTCATAATAAAATTTAAATATTAATATTAAAATATTTTTGGTCATATTAAAGTAGGCTAGATTGATTTATAGAGCATGACTCACCATCAGTCCTCTTTGAACACCTTGTCTTTTCTTTCTTAACTCCCCGTGATGGTCCTAGATTGTTCACTCTCATTTTATTTTATTTATTCTTATTTATTTATTTATTTATTTATTGGATAACAACAGCCCAAGTAGGTCAACAAGTCTGTATTATTAAGGCTAGTGGATATGTTTATCAATTAATTTGTTTTGAAAACTATATGTGGCATATAATGTAAAAAACATTTTTTACCTCACACTCAGCCACAAACAGCTTTAGCCACGGTGTCCATGCTCCTTATTTTATTCTGTTTAGACAGACAAGGGTCCTATATGGATCCTATGACAGCACATTTCCATATGCGCAGCCCTGAGACAAATGATACTTGTCCCAGAATTCCTTGTTGCAGGAAGAAAGTTTGAGATGATATGAGACCCTCCTCACAGCAGGAAGTGATTTATCTCTGTGAGGTAAAGAAAGAGAAAGAGAGGGTGTGCTTTGGGAATGCTGTTTTTATTATGCCCATGAAGCTTAGTGAACTGAATTGAATTGAACTGAGCTGAATTGAACTGAACTGAACTGAACTGAACTAAACTAAACTAAACTAAACTAAACTAAACTAAACTAAACTAAACTAAACTAAACTAAACTAAACTAAACTGAATTGAATTGAACTGAACAGAGAAAGAGAGATCCCCAGAGATAGAGAGATGTCAGAGGAAGCAGAAAGGGGGCTTATTTATAGCAGGTAAATACTATGTGTAATCCCTAAACCCGTTTGGTTTTGTAGCATGAACAATTAACGATGGGGATGAGCCATTAATGGATGGGGAATGCACTATAGTTTTGGTTCATATTTTACACAGCACTTCTATTCATACAAAGCGTTCCAACGGATCTGTCTGCCTAAGAGACGAAGTTCTACCTCCATCAGGTGCCTCCATCTGCAGAGCTGCGGCATCTTCTTTTGCTGTGTGTGGCAGAGACAGGGAGGAGGGAAATTGGAGCCGAGGCGGTGAAGGTGACGACGAGACGTGGAGAAGTGTAGAGGATTGTTCACCCATGGTTCAAGTGGGGGTCATGTGCCATCAGAGGGCTACTTTCAATTCAATTTTATTTATACAGCGCCTTTTACAATAGTATTGTGTCGTGGCGCTTCACAGAAGGAGTACCCAAGAGCGACAGGGGCAAGGAAAAACTCCCTTATGTTCAGTTAATCTAGGAAGAAACCTTGGGCAGATCCACAACTCAAGGGGCTGACCCAACTGCCGGGGGTCATGCAGAAAAATTACAATCAGTGGTAACCATGACAGACTACAAGTTGCCAATGGGTTTAGCTGAGGTTCGTAACAGTTTATAATGGAGTGTTATCCCACTTTACATTATATGGTAGTCAGTCTATAGGTGGTTAGGTGGTGGTATACGTTCTGCTGGCCAGGTGCTGGCCAGGTGTGGAGGAAGGCAGCCATGCCTACTGATTGTTTTAGCTGTGTGGTGGTCTCACATGGGTGGGCCAAGTGATGCCATCCCCATATTATCTTGTCCTATCCTATACGCAACATCACTCCAACATCAAAGCAGCTGGTAGGTGCTGGATAAAACTGACTAACCACGTCTGGGTCTGTAGGCTACATGGATCCTGATCCTAGATGGACTAATGCCCATTTATTTTACTTTAGCTGTAACTTTTTTTTTTCTCTTTAATTTAGCTAATACTGTCATTCATGCAATTCACTAGATGTCTTAGAATAGTATTTAAATGTACATGACAAATAAACTCCTTGATCCCTGAATACTTTGGTGTTCTAAGGAGACATTAACAGATGGTACATGTACTATAGCTTTGGTCCATGAATATGACACTGAGTTTATTGTGTTACCTTGCACTTCCTTGCACAGCCGTCATTTAAAATAGAACCCAAGGAGAGAGAGAGATGTGAAAGAGAGAAAGAGGTGATAGAGAGAGAAATAGAGAGAGAGAGAACGTGTGTGTGTGTGTGTGTGTGTGAGAGAGAGAGGTGATGTCTTAACATTTCTCTGATATAGCCTTGTTATCTTTCATGTTAATGTTGTTTTTTTCTGGATATTGAGACCATTATTTCACACATCAGGTCTCCTGAACTCTGAGTGTGTGTTCTGAGTTCATGAACCTAACTACAGCAAAATTAAATGTATTAAGAACCACATTTCAGACAAGCAACTGTCAAGTCAAGCAAATAATGAGACAAGCAAGCCTAGTATTCTCAATTGAATCACTCTGAATTGGATCTGAATTAATCTCTGTCCATATATAACTTTGACAGACAAATGTATGTTGATCAAGCAAAACAGATTCTTTTTATGTGTCCGGCGCAAGCCGAAAGAAGTCTGAGAAGATTTTGTGTGGTATGAGCCTAGCCTTACCCACCCCTAAAACATGCCCAACTATTTATTTTGTGTCCAATTAAGTCCGACTGAATGTCATTTAAATTCAACTGAAGACCTTTTTAACCATTTTGTGTTAATTTAGGCTCCTAACAGGGTTTAGGAGAATCAGATCAGTATTTAGTAAGAGCAGGCTTATGTCTGTGAAACAAAGACAGGGCTGTTTTAAGCAGTAATATTTTCTTCTGCCATATAATTACCATTTCATTATACTCTTCAGACCTGACTGCCATTTAATAGAGGCCCCAAGGACTGAACCCTGGGGAACTCCCTCACGAGTGAGGTAGCAGGCGTGAAAAGCAGAGCTGGCAGTGCCGGGGAAGGTTGCATGCTAGCAGGTGAGTGATTGGCATGTGCGTGTGTGAATGTGAGCTAGCAGCCCACATGTCTGTGTGTGTGTGTGTGCATGTGTGTCAGTGTGTATCTGTGAGTGAGCTGGTGATGGGGTCGTGAAAATGAGCTTGGAGACACCGCTGGTCCCAGAAAGCCACCACATGGGCTGCAGCTAATGAGTCACATCCGGTTTCAGGAAACTGACGCTGATGGCCGTCACAACCAATTTAACACAAGCTATCACTCAGGAAAATGATCCAGCCCAGACTCTGTGGAGTCTATAGGACATAGACATCATGCCACTGAGCTCACGGCTGCTTTTCCTCCTTGGCATCATTTAAACTCTGTGTACAGAGCATACATTTCTTGTGTGTGTGTGTGTGTGTGTGTGTGTGTTTGTGAATGTGAATGTGTGAGGAGGGGTTCCCTGTGTGAGAGACCAATTTCAAAAACGAATGAAATATGAATACCATTTTTGCTTTGGACGTAAGACTTAGCTGGCCTAGTTGTATTAGGCACAGCAGTGCATGACCGCATGGATCAGACTTCACCTTGATCCTCATTGCCTGCCACCAACTAGGCTCTGTAATGGCTCAATCTCATTAGTGTGTGTGTGTATGTGTGTCTGTGTGTCTGTGTGAGTGAGTGCATGCTCTACTAGAAGCCACAAAGCCAAATTAGATTAATGTGTCAATTGGAAGAGAGTGGAAAGGAGTTTTCTGGCAGCAGGACAATCGCACTGAAAGATAGTCAAGTGATGCTATCACTAACATGTAACACTGAATCTTTCTTCAAAGTATTTCTCAATTGCTATCCATTCCCTAAGCACACTGTAAAAATCATAGTCTTATCACATAGCCCTTGCTCTGGGAACAGGAAACAAACTGTGTGTGTGTGTGTGTGTGTGGTTTCTGGTGGCTGCTTTTGTGGTGTGTTGTCTGGAGTTTGTTTGGTGTTTGGCTCAAAAGCATCTGCTGATAAACATGTATGTAATGTAAACATAAACAAAATGACATCATCACATTGCTTAACTTACCATGTGAGGCCAGAGCTGAGAAGCTGAAGGTCTCTGAGAAATACAACAGACACAGACACAGGCACAGACACAGACACAGACACAGACACAGACACAGACACAGACACAGACACAGGCACAGACACAGACACATGCCACGGGCGCAACACTCTAGTTAGGAGAGATGACTTTTACTGCGCAGAGTGAGCCCATGAGAATGGGATGTCAACCAGAAAGGAAACAAGATGATATTCAAGGAGTAGTACAAGGCACTTTTTGTGTTTTCTTTAAAAAGCTCTCAAAATGCTGGTTTGTAACTGCACAAGGTAAAAACAGCCAACATGTTTTGGCCTCTATGTAGGGCATGAAATTGGAGGAGGGGAAAGAGAGGAGAAAGGGACAGGAAGCGGCCAAGGAAGAGATTATTGTATATTGATAACGTGTGTGTGTGTGTGTGTGTGTGTGTGTAAGATGAGACGCCTCTCAGCTCTTTCCCTGAAAGCTTTATTCCTTAATCTGATGGTTCAGAGATATTATGCAACAGAAGCCACAGCCCTGCCCTTCCCTGCCTCAAGGGATGCTCAAAACTCTGCTGAGGCTAGGCAGTGACTAGGTAGTTCAAGTGATTGGCAGGCAGACCTCTGCATAGTGATTGGTTAGTTTGTATGATTGGCAGGCAGTGCTCTGCACAGTCATTGGTTAGTTGTTTGGCAGGCAAGCAGGCCACTGGACAGTCCTTTAGCTAGTTTTTGATTGGCAGGCAGTGTACACAGTCATTCCCAGAGGAAAATATTGCTTCTTACAACTTTATTGTCTTTCATCAGACCCTATATTGACCTCAGTGTATTTTTCTCCAAAAGGGGTTTCAGGAGAAACAAATTCAGTAAGATCTGTTCAATGTCTCAATATACATCTTACTTTTAATACACCTTAATTTAAAATCTTAATGAATAGTCTATTGTCCATTCCCAATTAAGTCCAATTTAGTTGGTTTCCTTTTAGTTGTGTGTTGTGTGAAACTGGGCAGTAGTGTTGTTGGTGAATATCTGTGGCATGGCATTGTCAGTAGAGTGGTTGGTGTGACTGGTATGGCGTTGTCAGTGGGGTGGTTGGTGAATATCTCTGGCATGTCATTGTTAGTAGGGTTGTTGGTGAATATCTAACTGTCATGGTGTTGGCAGTAGAGTGTTTGGTGGCATGGGTTGTTGGCACAGGCCACTGCCATCTGTGTAAGTGGGCAGGTCTTTGCACTAATGAGGTGGAGCCTGGAGTGATCGACAGTGTCACTGAGGGTAAATTGGATTGCTGATGGTTGTGGAACACACCTGCTGAAGGTCGATTTCTGCTGCTGGTCATGAGACCTTTGGCTGGGCAGAGGTTAACGGATAGATGAGTCATTGAACACCCCCCCCCCCACACACACACACACACACACACTCACACTCACACACACATATACATGTACCTTTCTCTGTCTCTCTTTTGCTCACACACACACACTCACACTTAAAAAACACTCTGTCTCTCTGAAGTAACAATGTTATTTTTGAAATAAGTAACACGTTTCTTTCTCTCTCTTTCTCTCCACTCCCTTTCTCCCCATCTCTCTCACACACTCACTCATCACTCCCTTTCTCCCCATTTCTCTCTCACACACTCACTCATTATAGCTTTAGTGATTTTCTGCTGTCTGACAGTTTCTTTGAGTGTCAAAACAAACTGCCAAACTTTGTTTATGTCATTATGCTTATGTCCCTCTCTCTCTCTGTCTCACTCTTTCACTCTCTCTCTCTGTCTTACTCTTTCTTCTGTTTCTTACTTTTTTCGGTTTTAATGAGGAAACTGAAGAAAAACATCCTCTCTTTCTCTTGTCTTTCTCTTGTATCTGTCTATCTTTCTCCTTCACTCATCCCTCTCTTCCTTCTCTCACCCACCTGACTGGTAGGTTTCCATGGAGACAGGTGTTGTGCAGGTCTCAGTTGTAGAGGGGAAACTATGGCGTAATGTGTGTGCATGTGTGTGTCCATATGCGTGTGCGTGAGTGTGTGTGTGTGTGTGTGTGTGCATTTCATCACAAAGAACAGTATGACACACACACTGGCACAGTTGAGTGGAAAGAAAAGAACTCTGACTCATCAAGAATTCATTTTCAGTGACAGTTTTGGATGTCCTCAAAAACCACTGAACCTCTTTAAAACACACACGAGGAGTCGAGAGAGAGGAGGAGGAGAAGAGTAGATTGGAGAAGAGGAGGAGGGGAGAGTGTGGAGGAGAGGAAAGAAGGCAAGGAAAGAGGGAGATTGGAAGGGAGAGGAGGAGAGGAAAGAGTTGAAGAGTTGAGAGAGGAGAGGAGCGAGAAAAGAAGAGAAGTGGACTTTAGAAAAAGAAGACAGGAAAGGTGAGCAGATAAAAAGAGAGGAGAAAGAGAGAGAAGGTGAAAGGAAGAAGAGAGGAGAAAGAGAGAGAAGGTGAAAGGAAGAAGAGAGGAGAAAGAGAGAGAAGGTGAAAGGAAGAAGAGAGGAGAAAGAGAGAGAAGGTGAAAGGAAGAAGAGAGGAGAAAGAGAGAGAAGGTGAAAGGAAGAAGAGAGAAGATAAATATGACAGAGGAGAGGAGAGAAGAATAGCAGAACAGAGGATGGGAGGAGGGGAGACGAGAAAGGGAGTGTTGGGAAAGACAAGAAGAGGAGAAAAAATATAAAGAGAAAAAAGTTGATGCGAGAAGAGGAGTGGAGTGGATCAATGACAGGAGTAGAGGGAGAAAAGGAGAGGAAGAGGAAAAGGAGAAGAGAAGAGAGGAAAATGGATACAAAAGGAATACAAGAAGAGGATGGAAAGAGAGAGGAGAAGAGGGGAGGAGAGGAAATGGGACATGTGGTTAGATTCCCAGGGACTCCAGGAGAGAGAGTTCCTCCCACTGCCACCAGTTGGGTATTAGGCTTTAATTCGAGGAAATTCCTCCATAATATACGACCCCGCTTCATATTTGGAGACTCAGTTCCTCAGTGACCCTGCAGAGGTGTATCACAGAGGTGTAACACAGTAACCCCTCCTGCCAACCCCTGCACTCACACACGCGCTTGGAGAAAACTAGCTCACCTTTCAAGGCTTTGTATGGGGAAGGCATATATGTGCCTGTCCATTGTATATGTGTGTGTGTGTGTGTGTGTGTGTGTGTGTGTGTGTGTGTGTGTGTGTGTGTGTTGGGGATGGAGGGGGGGTCTGTAGGCATGACATGTGAGTGTGTGTGTGTGTGTGTGTGTGTGTGTGCATGACTGTGTGAGTGGATGTGGGGGAGGCATGTGGATGTGTGTGTGTGCGTGTGCATGCAGCTCTCCTGTCCAGGCTTGTTGCTTCATTTGGTCGATCCAAACTGAGTGATGAGAACAGTTTGAGACAGGGCTGTGAGTCTAAGGTGTGTGTGTGTGTGTGTGTGTGTGTGTGTGTGTGTGTGTGTGTGTGTGTGTGAACAGTTTCAGAGACAGGTCTGCGGGTTGTGTTTGCGGAGGAAAAATCAGCTCTAATAATAGCCTGACTGAGCTTCCTCATGGAGGCAGACAGACAGACAGACAGACAGACAGACAGACAGACAGACAGTAGATAAATAGACAGACTGCAAAACAGAGAAACACAGACAGACAGCAGGAGAGAGACAGACAGCCTGCAAAACAGAGAAACACACAGACAGGCAGACAATCAGCAAAAAGACAGAGAGACAGACAGACTCGCTGACTGCAAAACAGAGACGGACAGACAGACAGACTGTCTGCAAAAAAGGAGGCAGACAGACAGATAGCAAAATAACAAGTCAAGACAAACTCCAACACAAAGAAAGACAGGCAGACTGCAAAATAGAGACAGATGAGAGACAGACTGTGTCTGTTCCTGCTCCCAATCCAAACATGTTGTTACTGCACCCTCTGCACACACACACACACACACACACATATGTCAGGAGCTATATATGGAAAAGCTGACAGGCAGATTTAAAAATGCCACTTTTCACTCGAGGAATGACTATTTTTGGAAGACTTGCTACCCCCCTTCCCCCCCCACACACACAAGGTCAAAGATGTCCAGCATGGGTGCCATACATAACACACTCACAGCAATGTGATCTAAATCTCCATCCAAACTATTATTTTTTTGTAATGTTCTCTGAATGTTCTCCAGATGTTTTCTTATTCTTTGGTGGGTAATTGTGTCGGGAGCACAAGTTCTCTCTCTAGTAATGACATCTGAACTAGCCTGCTATGCATCTCAGTCTGGCCAATTTCATGTCACGTCCAACTTCCATGAGGCAGCAATAATAGACATAGATAATAATGATAATAGGTAATAACAATACTACTACTACTACTACTAATAATAATAATAATAATAGTAATAATATAGAACTTTTCAAAAACAAACAACCAATCAGATTAATGATTGCAGAGAGTAGATTGCATCACAGTGGATTGCACCACCATTGTGTGGGGGTAAAAGCCAGTTTTTGATTGGTTCGCTATTTCAGGTGAACAGAAAGTGAAGATAGGCCTGCTGGATAGGCATAGCAGATCAGTATGTGTGAGATCCAGGTTACAACTGATCATCATTGTATAATTTTATCTCAGAAGTCAGAATATGCTGTATATGTTGGGTGTCGTGTTTGAACTGATTGACTGATAGGAGATGATGTTCTCTGTGATTGGCTGACCATAGCTGGGTGGGTGCTGTGTGAATGAGCCCTGTGATTGGCTGATAGGATGTAACAATCTCTATGATTGGCTGATCAAGCTGGGTAAGTGATATACAACTGCAGGACTACTTTCGATTCTCCTTTTTGCTTAGGATAGTTCCTTTCGTTCGAATTCTCAAAATGCTTGGGAAAGGTGCTTCAGTGCTTCCTTTTTAAATCTCCTTCAGCATAGTGTACACTGATGGTTCCTATGAAGAGAAAGGATTATGATTCCTTGCACTACAAAAATACAAACCAATCAACTTGACTCATATCAGATGCCATGTACAGATCACATAACTGTAAGTGGATTTGGATTCTCTTCAAATCTCTGTTGTCCTTACCTTTACTCTTTTCATTACCCCATGACATTTTCCAACAAGGTCCAACAAGGTAAAGTGGGTAGTGTGAGAGTGAGAGTGGAGGCTACGGCCTGTTTACGTCACCCTCGCCCATGCCCCCCCCCCATCCCCTGCGCGCTCCTCGCCCCCGCGCTCCTCGCCTCTCAGTCCTCGCTTTTCGTCCCTTGCCCCTCACTCCTCAGTCTCAGAAATTTCCCTCCGAACTAAAAATAAAAATGCTGCCGCCAGACCAGAGCATGGGTTGCTAAGAGACCCAACGTTACATCAAGCACCACACACACACACAAACACACACACACACACACACACACTTACACCCATTTAGAGAAACACTCAAGGTCCCCTTAAACTCTTCTCACTTTATCTCTCAAACACACACACACACACACACACACACAGAAACACATAAGGTCCCCTCTGTCACTGTCCCTCTGTTTCATTCCCTGTCTCTCTCTCTCTCTTTCTCTCTCTGACACACACACACACACCACATTGTCTGTGGTACTCTCTCACAAATACTGGCGCATCAGCACATAAAAAGCCAAAAGTCCCCCTCACACATAAACACACAAAGACACACACAGACACTCACACACACCTGCAGACACAAAGCAGACACACAACAGATCTCTGTCTCTATTTTTTCTTTAAATCTGTTTCTCTTTTCACACATGTAGACACAGACACCTCTCCCAGAGACAGACATCTCTCTCAGACACCAGACACGCCCAAAGATAGACTCTTCGCAGGTGGTAAACTTGTTGTCAACTTGGCTAAGACACACACAGTTGCACACAAGACCCCCCAAACACACACACACACACACACACACACACACACACACACATACAGACACAACATTGTTGTTTGGATGGTGACAAAGGGGAGATCTATCCATTGTCTGTTCCCTGAATTAAAGAACTCTGCCTACAAATCAGGACCTCAGGGCATCTGTGTGTGTGTGTGTGTGTGGCACAATACCAAATACAGAGCTCTCTCTCTCTCTCTCACACACACACACACACACACACACACACACACACACACACACTAAAAGCTAAGCCAGAAAACACCCAGTCACTCTGAATCATTAAAACAAACACATCTTTCTGCAGACAGTGGTTGATTGTAGTAATACTTTGTCCTGCTGCTGTATGGGGCAGAAGAGTTAGTTATTGTGCAGCAATATAGTGTGGATAGGCTAGAGGCTAACTAGGCTAGAGGCTAAAGACCTCAGGTAACATGCTGTAGCCACTGACAGTCATTAGGGCTTTTCCAACAAGATGTATATTCGTGGTTTAGGTATACCACTTGGCTTGGTCAAATTTTCTATTGCAATGCATTATTTAGACCGAGCTTTGTTTCCTTTACTTGCGACCGAAATGGTTTTACTGTAACTACACTGCATTTGAAACTATGGAAATTGCCGGTTTTACATAGAATCCTTGAATATGGAACGAGCGATGGATTTGAATGAGCTGATGAAGTAGCAGCTCTGCAAATGAGGCTGTTTTACCCATCAAAACGTGTCAATTGTTTGCGAAACCACGCTGCTCTGACGCTGTTAGTACATTATAAAATAATGCCCTCCGAAGTGTAAATCTCCACTTTTGTTGTGGCCTCAGTACCACTTCGGGTGGGCATTATTTTCTCATATATGAATGCCATATCATTCATTATCCCTTAGTACTGTATATATTTTACACACACACGATGGTGGTGCAGGTGGTAGAGGTGCCGTTGCAGTTTAGAGCCCCACTCTGTCTGATCCTATCGATGAAGATACTGAACCCCAAATTGCTCCCAGTGAGCAAATTGGCACGTCGCATGGCTGCCTCTATCACCGGTGTGTGAATTGGTGAATGTGAGACATACATTGTAAAGTGCTTTGAATGCTTGTAGGAGTAGAAAAGCACTACATAAATGCAGTCCATTGCACACACTACAGATGATCAGGGCAAGGTTCTATTGGATGTCAGTGGTTACGGCTAAAGTTACCCAGGTGAGTCAGTGACCTTGCTTTGTAGTGTAGCCCACCCTCCTGGGCAAAGGTGCTCAAGGGAGACAGCCTACTAAGGCAACCATATAACTATGAAGAAATGAGTGACGCAGACTGACACAAACATAAACAAATAAATGAGTAAATAAACACATGTGCATAAAGTATGGGAATAAAGCTGAAGCAGCTGTATCTCCAACACCCGTGATTGGATCGGGCCTGTTCCTGACCATAAATAACAAACATACACACACACACATACACACACACACGCACATACACATACCCACACATACACACACACACACACACACACACACACACACACACATGTACACACATACACACACACACACAAACACAAACACACACACACACACACACACACACACACACACACACACACATGAGAGATGAGACTGCCAGTTCCTCACACACACCCAATGAGTTTGAAAGAACTGGGACACAAGAGAGAACTGAGATTAGTGTATCACACACACACACATACACACACACACACACACAAACACACACATACACACACATACACAGTCCCTAGCAGACTTCTGAGCTGAAACACATTGTGTTGTTGTTTTGTTGCTGTGTTTGCATGGTAAAAAGTTGCATGAAACACAGCCCTCAGTCAACTAGCACGTAGACTACATTCCTCTGCTTTTGTGTGCTAGGTGCATATATGGGGGTAGATAAACATTGTGTAAACAAGACGGCACTTGTTTACCGTGTTCACAGTGCCTCTCCACATAGACAGTTTCGTAACACATCTACTTGTACTGTAAACAAGAATGTGTTCTTGCGTCTATGGGTTGTGGAAGAAGAAAGAGAAGGAACTCAATCCAGCCACCCATTGGTCATCAGTCAGATTCTAGAACCTATAACCTTTTACTCAAGATTCCAAATGGTCAAATCAACTTATTTAACTATTTATTCATATAGTACATAGCTGAAGGGCTTCACAAATTAGCTAAAGAGTCTTAGCAAAAACCAAGTAGAGGGGCTCTGTGGGATTGCATCTAAGCATAACAACATAGACGGATTGCTTTTATTACAGCGCATTGTATTAGTTTCAGAGAGTCCTGTTTTCATCCTCAGAGTAGTAGTGATACTCATTGTGTGTGTGTGTGTGTGTGTGTGTGTGTGTGTGTGTGTGTGTGTGTGTGTGTGTGTGTGTGTGTGTGTGTGTGTGGGGGTGTTACCTGTGAAGCCTCAGGGGAATGGGGTAGGGTGTGTGTGTGTGAATGTGTGTGTGTGTGTGTGTGGGGGGGGGTGTTACCTGTGAACTGTGACACATGTAAATGACTTCTCAGCTCCATTGTGTGTGTGTTTGTGTGGCAGTGCTGATGGCCATGTTGAAGGTGTGAGGCCATATTAAAAACAATGGTGGTGACAATAGTCTCTGAATGCAACAGTAGTCAAAGACTGGCTATAGGCTCCAGGCTTTAAAATGTGTGTGTGTGTGTGTTGGGCGGGGGGTGGGTGGGTGGATAACTTTGCTCCTGATGTGGGTGTGGGTCAAGATGGGGGGAGGGAGATTGGGGTTAGGGTGGGGGGGGCAAGCTACTGTTGGGGTATCATTCACTATGGGGGTGGGTGGTCAGTGCTGCGTCCAAATATACACAAACACACACAGTAGTATATACTAACCCCATAAACACACACACGTCACTGCAGCACTGAATTGACTTGGCATCTTTGGTCTTTAAATGGGCCAGCTGCCAGAGAGATGAGACTGCCAGTTTCTCACACACACCCAATGAGTTTGAAAGAACTGGGACATAAGAGAGAACTGAGATTAGTGTATCACACACACACACATACACATACACTATGCATGCATATACACACTCACACACACCGACACATTCAAATAGACTATGCATACATACACAAACACACACACACACACACGTACACTATACACTATACACTATGCGTGCATATACACACTCACACACTGACACATTCTAATAGACTATGCATACATACACAAACACACACACATACACACACACACACACATAGAGGGCTGTCCTTTACTCCAGGCCACATCCACAGGGTTGTGTTTGATGTCTTTGTTGGATCCTTTTAACAACAGCAATGGAAAAACAAACAAACAAGTCTCCAAAATGTCAGCCAATCTGCAGCTCTTATTGAAGAGGAATGTGTGTGTGTGTGTGTAAGGTTGATGGAGGGGAGGGGGGGGACAAAGGGTGTGTGTGTGTGTTGGGGGCAGCTGATTGTAGTAGGAAAGTGTGGAGTTAGTCAAAAAAAAGTTTATTTTGTGCTTGTCTATTTGGAGACCTTTTCAGAGCTCATAATTAATATATATATATAATCCATTGATGTGATACTATTGACACCTAACATAGAGGCCAGCGCCACTCTTTACACACTCACACAAACATACTCATACACACACACACACACACACCACCACCACCACCAGGGCTGAAAGCGTAATGGAATGTGTTTGCATGTGTGTGACAAGTCTGTGTTTGTGTGTGTGTGTATTTGTATGTGTGTGTGTGTGTGAGAGAGAGACAGAGTTGTGGTAGAGGTTTTGTGCAGAAGCATTCCTCTGGTATGACATCCAGTCAAAGGTGAAAAGTTAAAGGAACTTCAGCTGCATGGCCCCTGGTGGAGGTACTACACTGACCACACACTGACACAAAGCATTAGGCCAACAGTTACCACAGTCCTAAGAATTCTATTCTATCTGTCCTCTGACTAAATACAGTGTGAGTTCTTCCTCTTGTAAGTGTGTGTGTGTGTGTGTGTGTGTGTGTGTGTGTGTGTGCTTGTGTGTGCACATGTGTTTTCAACATTGGTTCTTTTAGCTGAATGTAGTGGGGTGAGTTCTTCCACATACATAGATAGAGAAGAGAGAAGAGAAGCTCTCACAACTGTCTGTATATATATATGTATATATGCGTGTGTGTGTGTGTGTGTGTGAGAGAGAGAGAGAGAAAGAGTGAGACAACAGAAGTGAAGCTTAGCTCCCCTCAGGGGCAGTTGTCAGTCCGCAAGGCTGTGCTTGTTCTGTTACCACAGCAACCGGTCTGCTGCCTCTGCTTACATACAATCACATGACACTGATACTTCCTATAACCTTTATACCATGCCAACCCCCCCCCCCCACACACACACACACACACACACTCACACACACACATGTGCTTGCCTCAATAACCTGCTCACACACACACACACACACACACACACTAACACAGACACATATGCCACTCATTTCTTCTTTCTGTTGTATGCTTGTATGCTAACCTACCCCCTCCACACACCTGGCTACACACACACACACACACCTTATTCCTTCATAGTTATTTGCTTACTGCAGTAACCCTCCACACATGCACATGCACACACACACACGCATACACACACACACATACACACACACACCTCATTCCTTCATAGTTATTTGCTTACTGCAGTAACCCTCCACACATGCACATGCACACACACACACACATACACACACACACATACACACACACACATACACACACACACCTCATTCCTTCATAGTTATTTGCTTACTGCAGTAACTCTCCACACATGCACATGCACACACACGCATACACACACACACGCACACACACACACCTCATTCCTTCATAGTTCTATGCTTACCACAGTAACCCTCCACACCTGCACACACACCTCAGATTTATGCATGTGCACCATGTGTGTGTGCACTCAGTTACCTGTGTTCTTAAGTCAGTAACCTGTGACCCTGCAGCTGGGTTTACCTGAGCCAGCAAAAGCCTTGCCGGCGTCCCCAGACTTGGCATCAGTCAGCCGCCCGCCAGCCATTTAGGAAGTCATGAATGAATTCACTGATAAAACAGATTGTGATGGGGTGCACGCACGCACACACACACACACATACGCACTTACACACACACACGCACTTACACACACACGCACACACACACACGCACACACACACACGCACACACACACATATACACACACACGCACTTACACACACACATATGCACACACACATACACACACACACACACACTCTCATATTTATACACATAAACACACACACACACACAGATCATGAGTGTATGAGTGCTTGTAGTGTGATGGGGTATATACTGCAGAGGATCTCATTCATGCATTACCTCTCTCTATCTCTCTCTCTCTGCAGTCATGAGACTGTGAGCAGTAAAGGTAGATTTATGGCACTGTGTGTTCTCAGCAGTGAAGCTATGCCATTTGCTCTTAGCCACACTGAACCTTTTTCAGTTGCCTAGTAGCCTTTGCCTCTCATGTCGAATCTCAAGTAGCGCTTGAGCATAATCTTATGTTTACATTTCTGCATTTAACAGATGCTTTTCTAAGCGACTCACATTGGTAAAATTGTCGGTTTACTTCAGGGCTAGTTCCTTTGAGCACCTTAGTATAGGGTTGAGTGCCTTGCTCCAGGGAGCAGGTGAGGGAGTTGAGATTCACACACACAATGTTCCTGCTACTGCCAAGTTGGCCAGTCTCCTCAACTGCTATGCTACCACTACCTAGTCTTATGTACTGTGCAGTGGTACAGCATTAGTCCATTTGGTGTGTGTCTGTGCATGCGTGTGTTTGCATGTGTGTGTGTGTGTGTGTGTGTTCACCTCAGTAACCTGCAACCTCACTCAAGTGTTTCCAAACTTTGCACCAGTCAGCTGTAGGCTGTTTAGGAAGTCATCAATATAATCACTGATAAGAGACATTATCAGTGTATTGGACAGAGCACATGCTCACACACACACACATCATCCAGTATTTTTTCCATTTGTTATTTGTTCAGCATGACTGGCTAGTGTTTTTTGGCCTTATCTGTTTCACAGGTGACATTTTGTTTTATATTTTAATTGTAGAGTAATTAATTCACAATTTAAAATAATGCAAAAAATACAGTCTCCCTTTAAATGGCTATGAGACAGATTTGTGGACATTATGCATGCTCAAATTCCATGCATGAAGTATAGGCAGATTTGCTCAGACTCACTACTGTCCACCCTGAATGGATTAAATGCACATGCAGTTTTTTAAAAGAAAGTGTGCTCAACTCTAAAAAAGGTTAATGCAGACTTTAGATGCGTGAACACGGGTTATTACATAGAGTAGTAAAAGTCGCACTCTCGAATATAAATCTTATGATTGTGATTTATTGGGAAGGATGTCAATACAAATGTTTCGGCCTAAGCCATCTTCAGCATCTTAAATGCACATGCAAACACCTTCTCTGAAAATGCACCTGGCACTGTCACTCTGAATAACAACAAGTGAAAATACTTGAAGTTTCATGTGGTTGCAAAAAGTCTAGCCTGGTCATGCCTTCCTACGCTTCCACTTGATTATCATCTACCTTCAGCGCTAGTCTGGATTTGATTGCATTGAATTTGTTGTCTCCAGTGGCATTTTTACAGGCATTTTATCAGTAGTAGTTAAGGAACCTGGCTAGCCTGAAAAGTTGTGGGTTCAAATCCCCGCTGCTACCGTTGTGCCATTGAGCAAGGCACTTAACCCTAAGTTGCTCTGGGGAAGACTGGCCCTGAACACTTGGTAGTTGACGAGTTGTAAGTCGCTTTGGATAAAAGCGTCTGCTAAATGCATAAATGTAAATGTGATGTAATGAACAAAGGATGGGGTTGTGAATGCAGAGCTATAATGCAGTCAGTCAAGGCAGGCTATCAGTCAAGTGCTGGTCCAGCCTTTTAAAACTTAAAACACCTTCAGCATGCAATTGTTTCTCACTACCAAATGGCCAGACCCTCTGTGTGCAACAAAGTGTAGAACGAGGGGCTGGTTTTATTACCAGACTACAAATGCTCTCATAATCTCACAAAAACTCGTTGACCTCTGCCACTGACAGCCCAGGACACAATTGCCAGCTGATTGACAGTCCAAGTGTTTAATAGCAGGTCACGTACACAGGTTGGTGGCCGGCCACTGGACTTTATATTGTGGGCCCATATAAGATAACCAAAGGGACAAAATGTTGGCAAAGTATACTGATCCTGTTACATATCAGTCGGTATAGATAATAGGGTCATAATTGATTACAGAACTTGAACTTATTGAGCTTTAATTTCTAGTAAAAAGCAGACTCAAAGAATAAAGAGTGTGTGTGTGTGTGTGCGTGTGTGTGTGTGTGTGTATGTGTGTGTGTGTGATTGTGTTCACCTCAATAACCTGCAACCTTACTCAAGTGTCCCCAGACTTTGCACCAGTCAGCTGTAGGCTGTTTAGGAAGTCATCAATGAAGATAGGAGAGATTATTAGTGCTGTAAGGCAGAGCACACACATACAGCATTCATAAACCCAAAAATACATACACACACACACTCAACAGATTCTGTTTGGTTACTGAGGGCAGGTGTGTGTGTGTGTGTGTGCGCGCGCGTGCATGTGTGTGTGTGAGAGTGCATGTGTGTGTGCTTGAGTGTGTGTGTGTGCATGTGTGTGTGTGCGTTCATGCATGTGTGTGTATGTGTGCACTTCTGTGTGTGTGTGCGCGTGTGCATGTGTGTGTGTGAGAGTGTGTGTGTGTGTGCGTGCGTGCATGTGTGTGTACATTTGTGCACTTGTGTGTGCGTGTGTGTGAGTGTGTGTGTGTGTGTGTGTGTGTGTGTGTGTGTGTGTGTGTGTGTGTGTGTGTGTGTGTGTGTGTGTGTGTGTGTGTGTGTGTGTGTGTGTGTGTGTGTATGTGTGTGTGTATGCGTGTTTTCCTTACTTACTATGTGAGCAGGCCACACATACACACACACACACATATAATGTCATCACACAACACTGTTTGATGGAGCAGTTTGGGGTCAGCAATAACACAGAGTTCTTGGTGTGTGTGTGTGTGTTTGTGTTTAGGGGATTAACAACACTGAGTACTAGAACAAGGACTGCAGCTGATAACACACGTTCACACAGACACACACACACGCACACACACACATACATGCACAAAAGCTGGAGGGGTCCATATTACTGCAATCTACTTTGGAACATTTATTTATTACTGGTCAACTTCCGCCCTCACACAAACAATGCATGCAACACACACACACACAATCACACACACACACACACCACAAAAGCTGGAGGGGTTACTGACCGTATTACAATCTACTTTGGAACAAAAACACGCAGTACACACATTCACATGGTATAATTGGCACCTGCATTGGATATGGTGTATATCATTAACTCAGGTGATAATCAGTGAGAGATAGGCTTACCTGTCAGCTACTGCAGTGCCTTCCAGGCCACTGAATTGCATATTGACCCTGTTAGCTGGGCTCAGGAAAAGACCTACGTTAAGAAGGAGAATTACTGGGGTGGGTGGGTGGTTGGATGGGGTATCAGATTCATGTTTCATGTCTGTGTTTAAAATCAGGAAAAATATCAAACCTATCACTTGTGAACATCACTCCCAATGTATTACACTTTGAGGTTTGATCAATAAACTAAAAAAAATAGAATCACTACCAGGGCTCCTGTGTTCTGTCTAATGTAAATATTGTTTGACTTCTTTTTTTAAGTAAATATCTTTGGGGGAAAGCATCTGGTGAGAATAACATGAACATAAACTCTTGCTGTTGGGGGATACTACACCATACCACACTGTAGCAAAAGCATACTACTATACTATACCGAAGAAAATACTATACCATACTAGGCCATAGATAGCAAAATATACCTAAGAAAATCCAACCATACTACTACCATAATACTTGCCTCAAAGAACACAAACAAAAATTCTAAAAAACAAACAAACAATGAAACAAACAAACAAAAACAAACAAACATTGTTCAGTCTCAGTCAGTTTGAACTCCCTTTGAAACTTAATTCTTCACCGTGTGAACACAGAGCAAAACAGTACAAGAGTGTAACAGTACAGGAGTAACACCACCTCTGTCGTTCTAGAGGAGGAAGAATAGAGTGCAAAGAGGATAGAGAGTGTGAGAATGGATGGAGTGAGAGAGAGAGAGAGAGGAAGAAAAGAGACAGAGTCCACCAGTGACCCAGATTCAGAGGAGAGAACAGGTTGGAGGATGAGATGCTTCACTGACAGTGCCTCAGATTTCTCTTCACGCCAGTGAATCATACTCTCACACACACTCACACACACACACACACACTCACATAAACCCAAACACACATACATGCACACGCTCACACACACACACACACACACACACACCCATGCATGCACCCACACATGCAGTACCTACACACACACACATAGACATAGACATACACACACGCACACATATACACACACACACTGCTCTGTTTTTTTTCTCTTTTTCATGCGAGTCATCGTCCTCTTTTGATGGCTCTACCATCTGTTGGTGAACCCAGATGCTGACAGGATACACACACACACACACACACACACACACACACACACACACACACACACACACACACACTTCCATAGTAACCTGCCACCTGAAAGAGAAGGAAGGAGAGGAAGAGAGGAGAGAAGATAAAAGAGAGAGGATAGGAGAGAGAAAAGGCTTATATAATGTCTCACTTCAGTGCTCGTAGCATTGCCAGTGCCTCGTGTTCTCGTCCCACACGCCCACGACAATGGCCTACTTCTCCATTCCTCTCTCCTCTGGCCTACTGTCTTCTCCACCCCTCTACCATCCTCGTCTATCCTCTCTTCTTCACACTTCTTCACTTCACCCATGGGTTCTGGTCCCATAGACATCTAGTGATTATGCTAAACTACCCTAATGATGTCAGATTTGGCATTGAACACACTGAGATGGGCATATATCCTCTTATGTGATTCTGTGCTACTTTCCAAAAAAGTTGGCAAGTTCCTTTAAAGTGTAAAGTATTCTGACCTAGGCACATAAAGAATTTATTGAGGTCTGGAAAATCTCGTCTCAATCCAACACTGGACCCAGGTATGTTTTGGAAACGTTAAAAGATGAAAGGATGTTGCTGAGAGCAAAGAAACAGCAGCTAATGCTAACTGATTGGGGCACAGGAAAACAAAACGAAAACAAAGTTTGCTGTGCCCCATCCATTGAACGTTGAATTCTGGAGAGGCAAAGCCTATGACGTATTGGGGATTAGCAAATTTGCGAGTTGTATTCAAAGCAGTTTGTCTATGGAGAATGAATAGGATTATGTGACATTACATGCTCTTGTGCAGTCTCAACATGCTTTGTTCCCACAAGATACCTGCAAGTTAATTTTTTTTTAAATGACCATAACTCTCAGGATTTTTTTCTTAGCTTAGCATACAAAGTAGACTCACCCCATTTACTCCTTATGACTAGCATGTAGTAGCTAACATTAGCTCAGCACAACAACAAAAGTGAATACAGATTTGTGATTCTTATGATAGACAATGTTTCGTTACATTGATGGAATACCACATTGAATTGTGTATTTTTGCACTTGATCAGGTTTATTTGATTTTAAGGGTGTTTAATGAGCTGCTTTTGAACTGATCTACATACTTGAACTTGAACTGATCAGCATAAGCAAGTCTCCCTAGTATCAGGCTAACGGTGACACAAATAACTTCAGTATGTCAATCAGTATATCACACACCCACACTAAAATTCAATTGGTTGGTGCAAAATTCCATATTCCTCTTGACTTTGAATGGGAAAAATACATTGGCGACCCAGCTCGTGGGTCACGGCCCATAGGACAACTTCCTGGTCTTGAACATTATTTTCACAAATTCTTTCTGTTGTGGTAATTGTTGTGGCATACGCAACCTCAAACTCCAGTCAGGCTAGATTGTAAAGGCTTTTAACATAGACAGCAGTCCTGACCTGCCCAAATTTGCCACTGAAGCGCGCAGGAAAATCACCACAAGACACACACACACCACACACTCTTGTTGCCGTGCAACCACAAAATAGCAATTAAGCTTCAACTCTCCACTCTGCGAGGCTGTTCTTTTTAATTACCTGAGTTAAAAAAAGTAAATAGATAAATAAACAAACAAAATCAATCCCGGCCACTCATGATGAGTCAACAACACACCGGGCTCTGTCTGCAGCTCAATGTTATCAGCTTGGGAGAATCTGGAAGTGAGTTGATTAGCTTAGCTTAGCTGTCCATTAGAGAGATCATCCGCACAGCCAGCCAGCGGAAGAATGACACATCCACACGCACACTCACACACTTACACACACACATTTATTTAAGGCTTATTTGAACAAGAGTGTTTTTTAAATATCCATATGCAGTATATTTTGTCATCTGGTTGAACAGCACAACTAGCAAAGTGCCTTCCTATCACACTGTTCCTATAGGTTCTGTTTAATAAGACACAATAAAGGATACTGACTCACACCTCACCCCACTACTCGTCATTAGGAAATGCCACTTGATTGAAATGGCCTCTTTCACACTGTGTGTGTGTGTGTGTGTGTGTGCGCGTGTTCATGTGTGGGGGTTTCTTATTTTTCACCTGATCTTGCCATCAAGCATCTGAGTATGTGCCTGTGTGTGAGTGTGTGTAGGCCACCCAAGCCTTCAAAGGCCTGACCTTCAGTGGGCTGTCCTGGTCTAGGCTTTAATCTTGGGAGAGACGGCCAGAGAGGAGGAGAGGAGAGGATGTGGGGAGGGGGGCAACCGCTTTCATGTTCTTACTGATCCCACTCACTCAGGACAGAATAGCGACCCCTGCTGGTGATAGACCTTCGTTGGCGATGTGCTGACTGTACGCATACAGGTGCTTGTATCATGTAGGGAGAAAATGAGCACAAATATCATATTCAATATACATAATTTCATTTAAGGGAAAACTGGGACTCAATCAGCCCACATCCCTATTCTTTGAGGTAGCTGAGCACTGGTGGTAGGTTAGAATTTGGTACAATGTGGATTGAATGTGTGAACTAGCAGCTACTGTTAACTGATGGGGACACAGGAAAACAAGCTTTATTGCCCTTATCAGTCAGCGTTGTCTGCTGTTTCACACACTGCATCAAATTCTGTTGTTCTCATACCTACTGACAGAACACGACAATGTGAAACCACAGGGCTATGGGTTGATTCACTCAGGATAATCCCTTTAAATTACAATGGGACTTGAGACTCAAGTTTAGATGAGTGATGTTGATTCAGAAAAGAATGTCTTCAATTACTCAGCAAGACGTGCACTATAATATCAGTTTAAGCCCATATTAAAAATTAAAAGCAGCACACTGAGACAAGATTATTTCACTGACTAGGAAGAGCAGAAGTATATCTTTGGGTTGTACTGCCACCTGGTGGTTGGACCACTAAGTGCACATGCCTTTGAAAGTATACCTCCCTGACATTTGGGACATTCATCAGAATGTTTGTCATAATGATACACTGCTTGATGATTGACAGGTGAAATATACACACTGTTGATAAACAAAACTTTTGTGTGTTTGTGCATGTTTGGCTGCTTTGGTTGTGACCAATATAATGGTTCTTTCTCAGTGTCACAAATCTTAATTTTACATTTACATTTATGCATTTAGCAGATGCTTTTATCCAAAGCAACTTAGAACTCGTCAACTATCAAATGTTCAGGACCAGTATCCCCTAGAGCACCTTAGGGTTAAGTGCCTTGCTCAAGGGCACAACAGTGACAGCTGGGATTCAAACCCACAACCTTTTCAGGCTACTTGCACGCTAGCCAAGTTCCATAACCACTATACTGCCACCGCCATAAACACAAACCCTTACTCTGTAAGCAGAATATTGTGTACATTACAGATGATCTCTGTGTATGTAGTATACAAAACATCTTTTTTAAGCGGTCTATAAACAACATAATCTGGAATCATTTCAAAATGACCATTGATTTTTTTATTTCCTTTTTTTCTGTAAAAGAAAACTTAAATATCGCTAGATTTTTGCCTCTTACACAATGATTTCCCATAAAACATTATTCATATTCTGTTATCTCTCTCAAATTAGCTTCATAAATGATATATTATGCATGCAGTTTTGCATTTCCCATTTTTGACTTCCACAAAATAAATAAATAAATAAATATTGACACAATTTCTTCTTTTTTTCTCTCAGCTTTGATGAAGCAGTTATGGAGGAGGAAGAGAGGATGGTGGAACACGCAGAACCCGGTTCCGCAGAGGAATCACCATGTTCCGTACCGGAATGAGATACTTAACCTGATTGTCTCAAGCAGTGACACCAGGAGGGAAAGAAACAAAAAAAAAAGACTCAGGGTTCCGTTAGCGTTCCGTTGGGTTCCAAGACAGCATGTCCAGACTCCCAACTTCATCTGTTGGTTCCATCGATGGCGGTGGGTTCGGAAAGTAAACGAACAGGCATGCTCATAGACGACAGCATACAGTATGCACTGGCTTGGAATACGTCTTAAAAGTCTTTTTTTTTCTCTTTATAAAAATCCCCAGCTCACTTTGACGCGCCTCTCCTCTCCACGTCACCTACTACTGTTCTTCTTCTTTTGTTAGTATTTCTTTTTTTTCATTGAAAATGCACAAAACTAGCATAACGCAGGAACCGTGGGGGGAAAGGAGTGAAGAGAGTAATCTCTGGCTTCCTTCACACACAGCATGTGTGTGAGTGTGTGTGTGAACCTCTAGTGATAGGTTACTCCAGCTGTTGCAGACACTGAAGAGTTAGTGAGGGTGAGGATGAGTGATAGGAGTCGGGGGGGGGTTGGGGTACTGTGTTTCTTTTAGCACCATGGACAGTCATGGACACAGAGCACCTGCTTTCTGGACTCCTCAGTCCTGGAGGTGGGGGATGGGTGAGTGGCAGGTGTGTGTGGGTTGGTGTGTGAGTGTGTGCATGTTGTGTTGTAGGAGGGGTGGAGGATGGCTGTCAGATGTGTGTGAATGTCAGTGAATAGGAGTGGGGTGGTTGGTAGTGGGGTGGGAGGACCTCGTGAAGGGGTGATATCATTTCCGGATGCTTCCGGTGGGGCAAAGGTCGTCCATTCTGTGACAGTCAAGCAGCAAGTGAGAGGCTGAAAGGGGGTAGGAGGTGAGGGGTTGCTGTGGACAGCAGCAGGTAAATCTGGCTCTCTTAACAACAGACCTGTCACTACTAGTGGGACTAAAAGCTGAGCAGTTACAGACACACAGCTGGTCACTTAGACCAGATCAATATGCTGCAGATGAAGCCTTCAGGAACCATCAACAATGGTGCATCACCATGGCAACATTGATATAATAGAACTTTCACAGTTAGCTACAGTTCTTGGAATGGACCCAAGCCAGAACAAGACCAAAATTGGGCCGGATCAGGGCCAGACCAATACCAGAAGAGAGCCAGAACAGGGCAGTGTTGGCTGCCAGTGGGTATGTCATTGCAATGAATACTGCATTTGGAAACATGGAAGACATTTTTCTTTTTTCTTTTTTTTTTCCAGCAGGATGCCAATTTACAGCATCACAGCAAACTTTGTATGGATCAGCTCCCTCGTGATTGATCCTAGTCATCATATACCTCTATTTCTGTAACACATGATCTGGGTCATGACCATAGTCAACCTTTGTTACAGTTTATTTAGCTACTTTGGTGCATTTCTCGAAATCAGTAGATAGACTGTCCTAGTTCAACCATCATTTCTTGAATCAGAACTGACATTTTCAGTAGATAGATAGTACTAATTCAACCATCATATAATTTAGTCACTTGTGCACATCACAAAACAATGTCTGTCTGTTGTTTTTTTCACACAGTCACTTGCTAATTTCTGTCAAAATGCAATATACAGTATTGTTGGAAAGCCCTACCCATTGAACCTTTTAGGTATGGACTGATTGCTTGCATTGCTTGACTCAGTATATGCAAACATTTTGAACCAGTTATCAGGTGTAATCTGTCAAGTATAACTTTGCAATTTCTAATCTATGGTCTTTTGTACTGTGTGACAATAAATTAAATACTTTGGAACCAAAATGCAGTATAAACAGTACTGTACAATTGTACAGTAACTATGAATCCAGTCTGACCTACAGTCTCCCCCATAGAGTTGCGTGAAACTTTTTACTGTTGAACTTTCCATAAGTAAATGCTTACAGAGTGTTGGCAACATTGCAAAGCACTTTGACTTGTGTCTTGTTCATGACACAGGAACTTTTCAACTTAAATATTTTGAGCAGTTTTCATGCGTTTTCATGTAATCCACTCTGTCACAGTGAGCACAAACTGAAATAGCACAAATTTACTGTTGTGCAAATAATCTTAATGATTAGAGAAATGCACCAAAGCAATTGAGAAAAACATGATTATAGTCATATCTTCACTGAACGTGACCATTATCTTTGACTCCAGTGTTAGTAAAAGATCATTAGCATATATCTTTAGTAAACATGACCATGGTCTCTCTCTCCCTGCAGGTGCTCATCAGAGGAGAGGCAGAAAAAACAAATGGAATCTTATATGTACAGGAACACTGTGTTCTGGGGTCTCAGAGCTTAGAACGTTTTCTAGAACATTTAATCTAGAACAGATGGGAGGCAGCCTTTGAGAATAGCTGTCTGTTCTATGTATAGAACAGCTGACTTTGTGTGTTTGTGTGTGTGTGTGTGTGTGTGTGTGTGTGTGTGCGTGTGCATGTGTGACAGCAGGCGGGTCAGGGGTGGGTATGGGGCCGATATGCTGATATGAAGGCCATCTGAACCAGAGTCAACAAACTACCGTAACATTAATCAATTAAAAAACAATTCAGCTGTATTTCTAATGCAGCAAAAACAATTTTATAATTGCCCCAAACCGCAGACCCTGAACCTTCCCTGCAACACGTCTGCACTGTGACAGATATAGAGTAGTGGGCACTAACAAGTGTAGAGCGTTGTTCAGATCTCCCTCTCCTTCTCCAGTCATGCAGAGGTTTGTGAGGCCCAATGATTCCGCTGCAGTGGCCCCTGTTGTCTGGTCTGGGTAAGCATCTCTCCTGGCAGTTAAGAGCTTCTCCAGCTTCCTGCCTCAGATGGCATCAGTAGGACCAGTGCCATACAACAACCTCCTCCTCAACCTACTGTACATGGTGTTTACTGTTGTCATTTGTTGTCGCTGTTAGCAGCGGAACACAAACAAACAAACAAAGGATATGAGCAAAACAAAGCATCAGCATGAAGGAGGGCATGCTCTGTTTCACAGATGGTGCAGAAGGGTGAAGAGGTTAGGTCTGTTGCTCGGGGTAGTGTTGTTGTTGTTGTTGTTTCGCTGAGCCCAGGAGACAGATCGGAGAGCAGCATTCGAGATTCTCTGAGCAGACAGCAGTCAGTGACGAGCTGAGAGACTGGTGTAGTAGTCGCTCTGTTTTGTTTATTTGTTTTTTGTTTGTTTGTTTGTATAGACAGTCTTTGGAACAGGGGCAGCCCCACACACACACACCCATGTGGATGCAGCTGCCACTGCTATGGGCCTCAGCTCTGAAGGGGCTCTTAAGGGTGGGGGTGGGGGATGGGGAGGGTAGCACGGGGGAGGTGAAGGTCTAAGATCTGAGATGTTAGGAGCTGGTCCCCCCACCACCACCCCCTCCACTTGACCCCCCTTGCCCCTCTCTCCTTCTCCCCATCTTAGAGGCGGTGCCTGGAGTCCTGGCTGTATCCTCCGGGGGAGCCGCGGTTGCGGTGGGGCTTGTAGGTGTCCTGGTAGGGGTCCTGGTAGCCTTGCTCGGCGAGGGCATAAGGGTCGCGACCTCCGTGCTGCTGCTGTTGCTGCTGGGAGCCAGAGCGAGGGCCTCGGCCCTTGTGAGCACGCTCATTGTGGTAGTTCTCGTCGGCGGTCATCAGGTTGCGGCGCTCATTGGCCGTGGAGTGGTCGGTGGTGCTGTGGTTGTTGTGTCGAGACCTCTGCTGACCCTGCTGCTGCAGAAGCAAGACACAGAGAGAGGGAAAGAGAGAGAGAGAGAGAGAGAGAGATACGTCAAAGGACAACCAGGAGGAACAACCAAACAGGTCAGGTGAGTGTGTGTGTTTGTGTAAGAGAGAGAGAGTTTGTGGTTTGTGTGTGTGCATGTTTATGAAGTCCAGAGATGATGGAAGGATAGAAGGCAAGGGCTTTGTGTGGAATGTGTGTGTGTATATGTGTTTGTGTGTATGTGTGTGCCCTAACAAAAAAGAAACCTTATAAGACCTTTATAGTATGTATAATTATATTATGGTGCTCTATGGTGCTACTACCATGCCTCTATAATACCTCTATAATACCTCTACAATACTTCTATACTACCTCTATGACATTTTTCCTAACTATAGTATTCATATTGTACAATCTTATCGTGCTATAGTACAATATCACAAAATACTATAAGGTTCTTATAGTACTCTATAGTACTTTTCCTATCTGTGTATGTGTGTGTGTGTGTGTGTGTGTTTCTCCATACCTGTAGGCCAGAGATAGTGGAGGGGTATGGTGCGAGGGCGGTGGGTCCCAGGTTGCGTCCCAGCAGGGGGTTGAGGGGGGTGCTGCTGGAGGTGTGTGTGGCCTTCCAGTAAGCCTCCAGGTACTCGGCCAGGTGTTCACACGCATCCTCCAGCTGGTTCTCATCCAGGATGATATCAAACATCTCCTGCAGGGGGCGCAAGTGACAACATACACACATATAAACATAGTGATACATACAGATAAATACACAAGCACACACACGCTCACAAACACACACACACACACACACACAGACACAAAGTGCATGCAAACTGCAAACACACACCAAACTGAAAATACAAGGTAGGTCAGACAAAGAGAACATATATACACACATTCATAAACATACACATAGAAACACATGCAGACAAGGATACATACAAACACACACACACACCCACACACACCAACATACACACACACACACACCCCCCTACCGGTGGACATTGGGCCAGTTTGTCTGCTGCCACTAGCTGGACATTCAGATGTTTGCTCTGAGATTTTCCCCTGGACTTAATGAGCCTCTGCAACACCTGGGAACACACACACACACACACACACACACACACACACACACACACACACACACAAGGGGTTATAATCAGACATGCTGCTGCTGCTGCTTGTCACCATTAGACAGTGCCAACTCTAATGTGCCATGTGTAAGTGTGTGTGTTTCTAACTTTGGCGAGGACACTTCAGTTTATACAGTGAGGTCAGACAATGTGACAGCCTCCACAATGTGACAGTCACAAACACTCTTGTGTTTTAAACCTTACCAAGCCTGTGTGTTTGTGGGGCAGTATGTACTGCAGTGTGTGTGTGTGTGTGTGTGTACCTTTGGTGAGGACACTTTAACATGGACAATGATGGGGGCGAGGGAGGTCTTCATCAGCTGAGCTGGATGGTTGATGGTGTCAGCGTCCAGAATGACTAACTGCAGTGAGCGGGCCAGCTCAAAGATACGTTCAATCTCACTCTGAACCTCCGCTACATATGCACATAAAAACACACGCAAACACATGTATAGACAGCAGAATTGGTTCGTTAGTTCACAGTTTTTTTTTTTTTTTCAGTACTGTACAGTACTGATTTCTAACACCAGATGGCGCTCAAACTCCCATCTGCATCAGTCCTGTTTTCCTGAGTTTGATGCCAGCTCTGACGATGCATTTAAAAATACCCCAGTGTCTTCATAAGAAACACACACACACACACACACACAAATAAAACATACACATACACATACATAAGACTTACCAAGGCTAGATCTGGTGTTAGAACGCTCGATCATGGCCCTCTTACTAGGGTTGTTGAGCACAGATCTCTTTGCCAAAGATATGTCTGCTGTGACACGGGTGATGGATATCCTGAAACATCAGACATGCACACATCAGAGACCCAGTCAAAGATAAGCGTAAAATTCTATTAAAAGTAAAATTAGTAAAGTAAAGTAAAATTTTAGAATCAGCTTTCATTCAATTCAAGGAATTGCAAGTGGAAATGCATTAAATAAAAATGTATTTGACATTTTTCCTTTAATTCCAATTAAATAAATGAATGTATTTAATTGGAATTACCATTTCTGTGTCCTGTTTGCTACCTCAATTCAAATTTGACTTAAGTTCAAGAGTAACTCGCAATTAAATTCTGGATTTTGCACGACCCTGGCGTGCTGTGGCACGGACGACTGCACTGTCACACTCAAGGTCGAGTCCCACGTGCATATTTTTCCCAACGCCACCCCACCCCTCTCTGTAATCAAGGATCAGATGTGTTCTACTTACAGTAAAATACACAATGCCTCTCAAAAAAAGCCCGAAAACCCACACTCTCTGTATATCTTTTTAAAATCATAAATTTATTCAACCATGGGTACTGATATGGTAATGATACAGTATGGCCCATCTCTTCAGTGTACTAATGTCCTACTTTTGTTTATTAAAGTCATTTAACATATTACAGTAAGCCTTAGGTTATCACAAGACATTTGATTTATATTAACATGTACACTACACAACACTAATAAAGTTAAAAGTTGGCCTTTATGTTATCTGGTTATTGAGTTGGGGGAGAGGGGCATCTCACCTGCCATCAAAGCGATGTTTCAGGAAGTCGAAGAGAGCTTTCTGCATCATGTCTGTCACCTGTGGCAGGAGAGGAGAGGAGAGATGTGGTAAGAGGGATATTGGGATATTGTGTTGGTGTTGGGTAAATGTAGTATTGTTGTTGTTGTTGTTGTAAAATATGATTTGGGAGACCCTGTTTATTTTTGTGACCCCTTTTGTGGTGGTATGGACCAATGGCCAATCATTGGTCCAATCTGGGTTAAGGGTTGGCATTATTTAAGATGGCCCTCATTCTGCCTTTGGGGGAAGTGAGAGTAGGTGAGTAAGTAGGCTTTGCTGTCTGTTGCTATGTAAGCGATGCTAAGCTGAATGTGGCTTTTTCGTTGTTGCACTTTGATTAGCTGTACTTTGGTGAAAGCTAAATGCTAAAAGTGCTATTTTCTTATATATACTGTTTTTTCTGCCATACCTTTTTAAATGCATTTTGCAAGTATTTTTGGGACACTGTTTTTCCCTCTTCAACCTAACATCCTCCAGTTGGCCACATCCCCACTCGCCGTGGTACCTCACAATATGTATGTAATTCCCCAGAGGCCTGGACTAGCAGGCATTTTAGAGTACACCTCTGTTTAACTATATATCTCCACAGCATATGTACACATCTGTGGACTTCCCTGGATCACCAGGCCTGTTTGACTATATATCTCCACAGCATATGTACACATCTGTGGACTTCCCAGGATCACCAGGCCTGTTTGAGTATACTATATATCTGCAGTATGTTTATGTATCTGTGGACTTCCCTGGATTACCAGGCATGTTTTCAGTATACTCTATGTGTGTAGTACTGTGTGTGTGCATATCCGTGGAGTGTCAGGCATGTTTGAGTATACTGTATGTGTACAGTACTGTGTGAGTGCATATATATGGAGTCTCAGGCATGTTTGAGTATACTGTATGTGTGCAGTACTATGTGTGTGCATATCTGTGGAGTCTCAGGCATGTTTGAGTATACTGTATGTGTGCAGTACTGTATGTGTGCATATCTGTGGAGTCTCGGGCGTGTTTGAGTATACTGTATATGTGTAGTACTGTGTGTGTGCATATCTGTGGAGTCTCAGGCATGTTTGAGTATACTGTATATGTGCAGTACTGTATGTGTGCATATCTGTGGAGTCTCAGGCATGTTTGAGTATACTGTATATGTGTAGTACTGTATGTGTGCATATCTGTGGAGTCCACGCCTGAGAGGAAGCCCATATCTGGTCTGACTGAGGAGCATCTAAAGCTCAGGGCTGCTCCTACGTGGCCTTCAAGCCTGCCTGTGATTTTACTCAGTGCTGGTTTTGTCTAGACATACAACACATGAGTTCTGAGAAACATCCTTCCTTCATCCTTCACTCACCCTGCTCTCTCTCTCTCTCTGTTTCTTTCACATTCTCCATCTCTCACACATTTCCTTCTCTCTTCTTTCTTTCTCTTGGATTCTCTCTCTCATTTGCTCTCCCTTTTGTCACTCTCCCTCTCTCTCTCTCTCATCTGTTCTCTCTCTCTCATCTGTTCTCTCTCTCTGCCACTCTCTCTCTGTTTCGCTCTCCCTCTCTGTCGCTCTCTCTTTTTCTAATTTCAAACCTTGCTCTACTTTCCGATGCTGACGTCTCCCAGTTGCCTTGGTAACAGCGTGATGAAGGAGAGACTGTGTTTTTGTGCTCTCTTTGCCAGAGAGAGAGAGGGAGAGAGAAGAGAGAGAGAGAAAGGGAGAGAGAGAGAGAGATAGAGAGAGGGAGAGAGAGATGGAGAGAGAGAGGGAGGCAGAAAACGATCTGATTTTCCCTTTTTTCCCTCTTTCATGTTGCACACACAAACAGATGGGTAAACACACAGACAGACAGACAAACAGAGAAACACACACACATACAGTACATACACATCACATTGTGTATTAACAGCATGCTGGAACATAAACAGTTCTTTTTCTCTGATGCAAGCAATGATGGTAAACACACCGCATCAACAAAAATAGCACAGGTTTCTCTTCACTGCAAAATATACCAGAATATGACACCTTAAAATAGTTTTTAACTGTAGCCTATTCTCTGCAATACAGGAAGCCTGAATGACAGGTGAAACCACCAATTACGAGACATAACCATTGTTAGCTCACTCTGGGGTAAGCCAATGCAATAGTGCAGAGCTTACCTCATAGCCTTTTAAGGAGGGCCCAACAAGGACCACAGGCCTCATGGAGGGCACCACGTCATAAGGGGCCACATGCTCCGTCTGAAAGGGTCAGCCACAACGCAGGCAAACAAGTGCAAATGCAAATCAATCCCACAATCCCAAACAAATGCACTAAGTCAGTCAGTCAGTTTCACAAGCAACATTTGACCGTCAGTGGAGGAGTTAGATTTCTGTTATTTAGGTATTCTGGTGCACCAGAAAGACTAGACACACCCAGAGGCACCAGCTGAATTCCAATACCACCCCTAAGCTCTAAGCCCTGAAACCTCAAAGACTTAACTCACATGAGTCAGCCTGTCACAAAGTCAATTCAGGCAACTTAAAGGGATACCAGGCAAGCCTGCCTAGTTTCCCATTAAGTCTTAGAAGGTTCAGGGCTTAGAGCTTAGGGGGGTCACTGGAATTCAGCCATGTAGTGATACCACTCTCCCAAACCCTGAGGTGTTAACCTTCTTGACTTCACAGATTCACAAACAGGAAGTACATCAGTTGGACATCACTTTGCCTCTTGTTCCTCTGACAAATTGGTGGCTGAATCCTATTGCCAATTGCCCTGAGCTCTCAATGCATCCACTTCATGACTTTGAGGGTTCAGTGCTCAGGGCTTTGGGATTAAACCAGTAAATGGGGGTCAATATGAGAAGGGCCACTAGGTGGGTGAGTTAGATGGAATTAGAGTGGCTGAATCCTAATGCTCCCCCCACACACAGCCTAAGACCTGAACCTTCAAAGACTTTACTGCCATGGCTTGACTTCATGAATTTAAGAAAAATTTGTTGTACCAAATATTCTTGTTCTTTTTCCTACCAACACTCGTGGGGCCAGGGGTTCAACTATACTAGAATTTCTCAGAGAGCTAAGGGCTTAGGGTCTAGGTGGGGCATTGGTATTCAACCAGGGTGGGTAGAGGAAGTTAGGGGGGAGATGTAGCACTGGGGGGCAAATGTGGGAATTCTGGGGGCAGATGTAGCGCTGGAGGTTCCATAGGGCACTTACCACTTTCTGCTTCTGTTTTCCTGTGGAGCAAACAAGCAGAGTGACAAGTCAGTGTACTGACTTAGAGCGACACACAGAACACACACACACACACACATATATATATAGACATACAGTCCACACACAAGGACACACGCGCACAAACACAGAAACACACACACATACATACACACACAAACATAGACAAACACACAAACCCACAAACACACATATATGGACAAACAACCCAAACAAGTCCAAGCCTGACCAGTTGGCCATCACACTGTCCCCTGAACAGAGCATGCTGTGAGGGAGTCTAGCTTTATGCCGGACAGTGCAGAGGTACAAAATGTTGACTGGATGGCTGACAGGGGGGAAAAGAACCTATAGAAGCCATCTTTCCTGTTGATTCCTTTGACCCGCCCCATTTTTCCCGCCCAATGAAAAACAGGCTCACCTGATGACATCACATCTCCCAGACTGGAGGAGGAGCTGCCGCTGGACTTACTGGAGGAATGACCAGAATATAGACAATACACACACACATGCACACATACACACACACACACATACACACACACACACACAATGCAGCGCATGAGTACATCCTGAGCACACACACTGCCACCTTACTCACTAAAAAAAACACACACCACACACATATATAGAACATAAACAGGCTATTGCATGCATTACAGAGGAAGAAAAGATTATCATCAGTTAGCAGTGTTTAAGTTCAAGAAAACAGCATTAATAAAGTCATGCCCATGCCATCAGTTTCACTGGATAAGATCTACTGTTTCCTAAGACTTGCCGAAACAACCTAACTGACTCCAGTTCACGTTTTACTATTTTACTCACAACCTACAAAAAATAACATTTGTGTTTTTAAACAGAACTTATCAAAGCTGGGACCGAGGCTATCAAATGAGTGGCTAGTGAAAAACATTTTGTACCAAAGCTAAAAAAACAATCCAACATTTCTTTTTTTCTCTCAAAGTTTCTCCCACTTATCCTCACTAGTTTCTGGGTCTCTTTCAGTTTTGGTCTGGTTACTTCCTCCAAATGCACACATGCATAGTGCACTGAGCTCTAAGCACTGCTCCAGGACTGCCTGAACTCCTGGTAATCGCTGACCCAGAGATGGTGTTGAAGCTCTGTCTGAGTTTGCCTATATTGCAACTTCTCCCTGGTTAAATGCAATATGTATACCCTCCTCAATGGTTCTTGCCTCTGCTTGCATGCCTCCTTGGTGTTGTGGTTCTAGTAAACTCTTCTCAACCTCTGAAAATCAGGTTATAGTCTTACTCTGAGAATCCCCCTGTAGATGTAGGGCTATGAGAACATCACTGTTGTTGTTGTAGGGTTCTAGTGTTACGCTGACATTCTTCTAGTAGTTCTAGAATAGCCCTGAGAACTTTCCTGTTATAAGTTCTAGTCCTTTGTAAATCTTTCTTTGGTTGTGGAGTTCTACAAAACCCTCCCTGTATTTTGTAGGGTTCTAGGGGTGCCATGAGAACCTCCCTGTGGCTCTGTGCTCTTACCCTTGGATACGGCTCTTCTTCTGTTCCTGCTGGGCACGTATGTTCTCCAGTTTCAAGGGGCTGGGGATGAAACCGATCTCACAGCCCTCCTTCACAAGTCGACCAATCCACCAGTCATTGTTGTACTTCTGCAAGGGGAGCACCAGGGGTCAGTCTCATGCCTCCTCTTAGTTTGACACCAAGGAGTTAGTTTCCCCTTGGCTGATTTGAGCCATGCATTAGTAACAAACAGTCAGTGTAGGGCAGTGAACAGAAATCGAAGGCAGAGCAAGTAGTTTTAAATTTCAAAAATTGCATTGCAAAGTATAAGCATGCCTATTGACAGTGTCCAGACTCTTTGCACAAAGGGAAGTGAAGTGAACGAGTCTAGTCCACCAGCTACTAAGAGAATGATAGACAAACAGAACAATCTGAGCTCCCAGGAACCAATCACTCATAAACTTCAGTTCATGAGGATCTTGTGGAACACAACACACATGTTTAGTTTCTGGAAAAGCTGTCTCTGACCCATCCAAACATTACACATAGCAATGATGCTAACTCAGCTAACACAGGCACTAGGCAGGGATGCTAATGCTCTACCTCAGCAGATCATGATTAATGATAAGTAAGACTCACATCTCACAGAAAGTGATGTGAAAGGAGTTCTTTATCGTGTTATCACTAGAAGGGAAATCAATCCATGGCCCTGTTGTTCCACATCACCTAGTGCTGTCAGTTGGAAAGAGCCAGAAAATTTGATACAACATAGACCAAATAGTGAACCGGCACCTAACATTAACTGAATGGGGCACAGAAACTTACTTTCAGTTTCATTTTCGTATGCCCAATTCACTTAACATTAGCTGCTGGTTTGTTATTTGCCATCTATCACATTTTCATGTTCTTTTTCCTATCGATACCACCTGACGTGAAACAACAGGGATGGACTGATTCCAACTGGATTTCCCCTTACAACAACATTAAATAGGGCGGTGGTAGTGTAGCAGTTAAGGAACCTGACTAGCATGCAAGTATCTTGAAAAGTTGTGGGTTCAAATCCCAGCTGCCACCGTTGTGCCCTTAAGCAAAGCACTTAACCCTAAGTTGCTTTTGGGGAGACTAGCCCTGAACAGTTGATAGTTGACAAAAATGTAAGACGCTTTGATGAAAGCGTCTGCTAAATGCGTAAATGTAAATAAAAACACAACAAACCCTTCTGTTGTGTTCCTCCTGAGTAACACATCAGACCTACTTAATATAAAAATGTTTGCCCTTTGGGCATGGCCTTAGAGAGTCCATACCTCTTTTATGTGCAGGAAGTCCTTGGCATCGAAGGAGATGGCAGTCCCAGGCACAGGTACATCCTCATCCAGAGCACCGCAGTAACTGACATTGGTTTTCACAGCAAAGGCCACAGCTTTGGACTGAGGACACAGAGAAGAGAAGGCAGACAGATATTTGAGGTACATTATGACAATATGGATTAAGATGATGTGCTACCAGCCCCACCCTAATTGGTGGGTTAGGATGATGTGCTGCTAGCCCTGTCCTAAATGGTGGGTTAGGGTGTGATGACCTCTGACCTTTGCCCTCTCCAGCTGTATGGCAGCCTGCTGCTCCCTTTCCTGGCGACCCTGACTCCCTCCCGACTCCGGCTTCTCCTCCTCCAGCGACACATCAGAGTCCGACGGTCTGCTAGTGTAGGAATCCGCTGAGCCCTGGATACACACACACACAGGCAAGAGTTACATGGATATATGCGCGCGCGCACACACACACACACAGACTCACACACACACACATCGCAGTCTGACGGTCTGCTAGTGTAGGAATCCGCTGAGGCCTGGATACACACACAGGCAAGAGTTACATGGATATATGCACGCACACACACACACACACAGACACACACACACACACATCGCAGTCTGACGGTCTGCTATTGTAGGAATCTGCTGAGTCCTGGATACACACACACACAGGCAAGAGTTACATGGATATACACACAAACACACACACATACATACACACATACACATCGGAGTCCACTGGTCCGCTAGTGTAAGAATCCACTGAACCCTGGACACACAAAGGGCAAGAATCACACACACACACGCACACACACACATACTAGAAGCCCACGGTCAGCTAGTGTAGAAATGAGCCCTAAACACACACACTAAAGCTGGATGCAGTGGACACTGTCCATCCAGAACTTTAGACAACCACCTATGGCTTGACTTATTTATTATTATGATGGTCAGCCCAAACCATGAGCAAATTGTAGTCTATCACCTATGGCAACTACTGACATGACCCCTGGCAGTTGGCATGGCCCCTTGAGCTGTGGATCTGCCCAAGGTTTCTTCCTTGAATTGCTCCTGTTGCTCTTGGGTGCTCCTTGTTAATGTCTGCAAAGCACCACAACTGTTTTGTAAATGCATATTATTAAATTGAATTAAAGAGAGCCTGGGTACAGGTGGGGTCACCTGTATGTTCACATATACACACATCCTACACAATGAGAGAGGGAACTTCTAAACACAATCACCCCCACTCACTCACACACACACACACACACACACACACACACACACACACACAAACACACTCAGAGAGAGGGAACTGAAATGTGTATGCACACACATACATACCATGCATGCAGACAGACATAATAATCATACGAGATTGCATGTTTATGTTTCAAGAAGTCATTATCACCAAAACACATTCATGTACACACACAAACACACACACATATTCAAACACACGTTTCCAGCCTTAATAGATGACAGCTGGAGTTTGGCCAGGTCTAGGCCCACACATGACTCAGGATCTCCTGTAGCACATAGTAAAGCTTATTACTTGTGTGTGAGAAGGTACAACACACAGCAGTGACAGACACACATACACACATTGTAGCTCATGTCAACGGTAGAATCTACATTCATCAAACTGGAGTTGCACATCCATAATCTTGCAATGAGATAAAAACTAACTGTTTAAGAGTGAAATATCAGCGTGCTTACTCTTCGTAATTTCAGCTGATGCTCGTATGCAAACAGACTACCTTCTTAGCTGGTTTTTCAGGGCCGTGGAAGACCTCGCAGTACACCGTCAGAACGTCCCGGTCGGAAAAAGTCTCCCCCAAGATCACATCCTCTGAGGACATCTCCTCATACAACACGTCCCGAGAAGCCATGTTCACCAACAAAAACACACACACACACACACACTTCTTTTCCAGGTAATGATGGAAGTTCCACTGTGTTCCTCTCAGTAATGAAGCGCAGGGAAAGTGTGAGTAATCACACAGGGTTACCAGCACAGACTACCAGCAAAGGACAAGACAGTCCCAAAACCCAATGGGAGAGTGCAGAGGATGTGACTCTGTCTCTGAGGGGGACTGGAGAAATCCAGGAGGGAGATGGGACACTCCAAACACTATAGACTAGTCAATATCGCATTAGAGAAAGAGAAAGTCTTGCAGTCTGCTAAAATAACCTCATGCAGGCCACAACACAGCACTTTCTCTCTTTCCTCTCTCTTCCCTCGCTCTCTCTTTTTTTCACATCACACACTCTTTTCTCTAGACGCTTGCTTCAGCAAAGACCCATATGAGCTCAATGAGTTAAATCAACAAAAAAAGGAGCAAAGACCTGATTCTTGGAAACCAAAAAAAAAAAAAAACGAGTCTGCTTATCTGAGTGTGGAAGTGATGATGGCGAGGAAAGAGGAGTGAATTCAAATGAAGAGCTTTCATCTGAGATGGAGATGTGATGGGCTGTTCCTGTGTAGTTGATTAACGACTTCCATTAAAGGAAATTTCCGTTAAAGGAAAACTGCTGCCATTTTCAATTCGTATCCAAGAATATTTGGTAAAGCATAGACTGAATAGCCCACTGGCAGTTGAAGCTATCTTCTGGGGGCAAGTTAAATTGAAATTGTTAACTTGCCCCCATAGCTTAGCTTTAGCCTCCGGTCTTCTATTAAGTCTATGCTGTACCAGGTGTTCTGATTCTTTTTCCTACTGACAGCTAGCCTAGATATCTAGTAAATGTAAACTAGCGGTAGCAAATGGTTTTACTCAGCAGATCTAGCCATGCATCATAGGGTTTCATTAGGTCTTCTTCCAAGGCTTGGTAGTACCAATCACAATGCTCTATCTTTGTAGAGTCGTTGGGCGGGGTTAGCAAGATGATGACTGGGCTCTGACAGTGCAAAACAACTAAGATGGCTGTGGCCAAGGAACAACAGTCATTTGAATCGGCTCTAGCATCGACTTTGGAGTAGTTAAACTTGGGCTTTTCTTTGCACAGAAAGAGGCAAGTTGTTTGTTTCAAAGAATGCCGTATTTGCTATTTTGCTTACGTTGCTCTGATTGGTCATTGCAATATCCTATTGTGTGCAGAGGCAGTTTGAAAGACAGCCGCTGATTCCGACACCCACTGACCCCAGTCTATCGGTCATGTCCAGACTTTACATTTTGAACCTGTTAAAACTGACCTTTGGCTGAGGGAGGTATTCATTTGCAACCCCAACTTAGAACCTCAAACCGATTCAGACCTAAAAACACACAAGATGGAGCAGAGCCAAGACTAAACTAGGCCACTGACACATCATTACTGCTGCAGTGACGGCTGCTGCCCCCCCCCACACACACACACACACATGCACGCACACAATGCTGCTTAATAGGTGACAAACTTGGACTAACATTACAGACTACCATGCTAAGCATTCTTGCGCGTGTTTTAGCAATCGTGCTAATAATTGCTCATAAACTCATTTCCTGCAATATCAGACCCAAATAGCAATAGAATTGCCTTCATCCATTCCTTTATTTATTTATTTATTATACAAGGAAACATGGCCTCATTAGGTGACAGCACAAACCCCTTACTTCTGTACTGACCCTGCTTGTTAGTCTGATTATGAAATAACACAAAGTTGGATGTTAAATAATGTGCTTTTGCTTTATTACCAACTAAGCAATTGAAACAAATAATTTCATCCCAATCGCAAGTGCACATCTTTCCTGTGGTTTGATAACTCTGGCAAGCTCTGACTGGCTGGTAGGTTACAGCTCCACAAAATTTCTGACTGACCACCCCCCCGGGTCTGGTCCCCTGAATTAGCTGCTAAAACAAGAACACCTTAGTCAACTTAGTCAAGTTTAGCCATGTTACTCAAAAGCAGCTGGAGGTTCAAAGCATTGGCTTGGAAAGGATGACTGTCCTCCCCAAATTTTCAGAAGTAAATTTAACTGAGTTCAAAATTCTAATTAGTTACATTTGTTAAATGTCAAATATTTGTGTTTACTTCACTTATTCACACAACAAAGGCCTACAGCAAATAGCATTTTAAACACAGTATTACTGAAATATGTCAAAGTCTTGAAAGTGACCTCTAAGGTAGGCTGTTGTTATGCACCATACCAGCTTTGGTCCATATGTTAGACCATATTTCCTGGGCCTCATGTTATACCACACCAGCAATGGTCCAGATGTTTATACATCATGTCAGCAATGATACATGTGTATGTTCTTTGTAAGACAAGTGTCTGTGCTATGTACATTATAAACATAGGTCCACAGGGCTAGATTTTTTTTATGCCATATGCACACTGGCTCGAATGGTCTTTTATACTGTACCACATCAGCTCTGCGTGTATGTGTTCTGTAAATACCATATCAGCACGGGTACATGTGGTACACATGTTCTAACATACCATGTCTGCTCTGGTCCATATGTTCATACAGCTCTGGGGTGCTGTTAACTGGTTGGCAACTATGGTTTTGGGAAACACACTCCTGATCTGTTGGCTATGTAGGCTACAATATCATCACTGGCCCATACATTCTTTATGGTATGGTATGGTATGGTATGGTATGAATTTATTGTCAATTTCGTCACATGTACAAGACATACAAAGGAAATCGAAACTGCGTTTCTCACTCCCCTGTGGTGGGAGAGCAACACCCTATCTACATCCACCCATAGGTAGTAATAGTAGTAGTAGCAATAGTAGCAGTAGTAGTAGTAGTAACTTCATTGTCCCCGTCGGGCAGTTGGATTTGCAGCACAATTTCAATCACTGGCACTTGCTACAGGACATTGAATATATGACACAGACAGCAGACATATCAGACAGTTACTAGCACATTACCCACTGGTATTAACAGGATAGCTGCATGACTGGCTTACTTTAACTCATTTAATGCTCTTATTGCTTGTGGGATAAATAAAAATTTTGACCTGTTTTTGGTCAAAAGGTTTGAACAGAAACAACATCTAAATGGCAGGAGTTTAAATGAAGAGGCCAGTGGGCATGTACAGTCACAGATGTTATTTGCTTTTTTCACCAGTCTGTCCTTGTAAATGCTCTTCATACTTTGTATCGCAATCCCAAGTAGCTTGTTAGCAGTTGTGACTTTCTTTCTGACTGCCTTTTTCTGTACCTCAGTGGTACAGGTTCCTTATAAACTGCATCAGCACTGGGTCCCAACATGCTCTCCCCTGAGCTGGCTGAACCATTGAAAGAGAGACCAGAGTCTTCACTGAAGAACAACCTCAACCTCTGGGCTGAAACCCACCTCCAGCCTCTACAGTTCATCCAAAGCGAATGTCCCACCATATGTCAGTCTTATCTGGGTTTTTAACACAGGTGGTTTCACTGAGTAGCAGATCTAGCAGATCTACCTGGCACAGGTGACTTCACTAGCTGATCTACCTTGCACAACTGAATTTTGTCACTAGCAGGTCTACCTGCCACAGGTGACTTCACTTCCTGATCTACCTTGCACAACTGACTTTAGTCACTAGCAGATCTACCTGCCACAGGTGACTTTACTGACTATACTTTACTCGACTATACTATACTCCTGGCTGAAATGTTGTGCTGGTTGAAAACATCTGATGTGGTATCTGAATCCAGACTTTTCTGCCTCTGCAACCCTTATGCTGTTCCATGCATTTGTAGTTATTAATCAAATGACAACAACTTAACTTAACTTAACACAACATACCTAATTATTTAGTTCTGTGTCATTTAGACACTTACACTGTAGTTTGCCATGGAAAGTGGACGTTTTGTCACAATAACACCACTAAAATGTCAGGTATGTCTTTCTATGATAATATGAAATTTGAGGATTAGCTGTATTCAGCTGTGGTGGTTACATGAAATAAAATATTACATATTGTAAAAAATATTTCAAAAGTACTGTACTTGCTCACATTCATCGCATCTATAACATGGAATTACCCCCTCCAACTTCTTTCCATCCTCCAACTTCCCTCCATCCTCCAACTTCTCTCCATCCTGCTTATCACCCGGTTCTAATTCATGCATACAGACAATAAGCAAGCGTTTAAAACATAAAAGAAACATGCAGTTCAGTTTTAAAAGAAGCTAACCTGTTCGGTTGCTGTACTATGTTCTTTGGTTATTGACCACGGTGAGCTTGATAACAGCTGATTCCATTGTCACTCGCTAGTTCAACTGACATTTACTATGGCTGTTATAGTTACCATTCAAAAGAGCATTGATATTAAAGTTTTTTTTTTATAGGTGTCCCGTTATCAAGGAATAACAGACACCCTGTCAGCCAATCAGAAAACAGTATTTATTTTCTCCGGGTGATAAATTACAATCACAATAGCAGTGTTTGGTATATTTAGCATTACTATAACATACTGGTAATGGTTTAAAAACTTTTCAGTATGTCTCCCTAGCCACTGATTTTTGGCACTACCGTGTGTGTGTGTGTGTGTTTGTAAACAATATGTTAAGGTCTTTCTTCGACCCTCAGTTGTGTGTTAGCATGAGTACGTATGTGTGTGTGTATGAAGTTTGTGTGAGGTCTGCATGCATGAAAGGGCTGTTGGAGCAAGAGTGTGTGTGTGTGTGTAATGTGGGGTACTGTGTGCGTTTTAGCATGCATGAGGGGACAGTGGAGATGCTGAAGAGTCTCATTAGAAGAATGTGCCACTTTAGCAGAGAGGCCTCAGCATCATTTATACACAAACACACACATACAAACTCAGTCAGATGGATGGATAACATTCTGCACACACAGAGACACACAGAAAAAACAAAGGCTCGTGAATTCACAGACTCACACACACACACACAAACATACAAACTCACACACATTCATAAATATAACCACACACAGACATACACAAACATACTGTCATGGAAATGTACACACACACATTAACACATTTACATAAATTTGCCCATGGCCAAACACACACACGAATGCACACACATCCACACATATGAATGGACACACACTCATGCACACAAATACACACACAACACACACTTACATGCATGCAAACACTGATGCACTAGGCTGTAAGACGGCAAAAATGTATTGAACATGATTCTGTGACATAATACATAAAATGATTTGAGAGACAATAGCCACAGCCACAGCCACTGCCACCGCCATGGCATTCGTCCCACTGAACACACGGTGGGACGACATTCCAACGCGGCTCTGAGCTTCAAATCTCTGTTCAGACATCACTCTGGATACTCAGTCTAAAGCAGACTCAGTCACTTCAAAAGCTGGACACTACAGTTTGCTGCAAGGCTCTCACTTACTAACACACAAACACACGCGCGCACACACACAAATACACACACTTACTTGGTTTACAGCAAAGCTCTCACACACAAAGGTATACACATACACATACACACACACACACAGACACTTTGTTTACAGCAAGGCCCTCACACACAAAGGTACACACACACACAAACACAGCAAGGGTCACACACACAAAGGTACATACACACACATTCACACCACACACACTTCAGCAAGTCTACAGCAAGGCTCTTACCTAACACATGTGACTTAAATAATTCTAACAATCCACTACCTGCATCACACACACATTCACACACACATAAATACACCTATACATCCACAATACATATACTATACACAAACACAGTTAGGGGAAATCACATTGCAGGCAGGGAGAAGTGGGGCCTCTGTCCCTTTAACATGGATGCAGCCTTGCGTTGCCATTGCCTATATGATGATACATTATGCAATCTCAGCCTGCTTAAAGGCATGGCAGGTGAGGTCCCAGCTAACGCTGAGGGGAAAAAAAACACACTGTTCAAATGGATCCCTAAACAGAATTTAGAACCACCTTGTAAACTCTGTGTGTGTGTGTGTGTGTGTGTGTGTGTGTGTGTGTGAGTGTTTCATCAGACTAGATATCAGTGGCCTAGGCGACAGTCGGTTGTAACTGTACGCTGGGGATATTCACTGTTGTCTCTCTCTCTCACACACATACACACATGCACACACACACACACATATGCCCAAACTCACATATTACAGACACACACATTTATTGTTCATTGAATATGTATACACAGATGTATAAACACAGCTTCATTTGTTAAACCCAGACATCAGTAATTGAATCACTGTATCCTGACTATATTCATACTCAGTGTATATTCATGGATACATGTGTGTAAATGTGTGCGTGTGTGTGTGTGTGTGTGTGTGTAGCCCAGCTGAGCCTGTCCTAATCACATACAAAACACACATACACACACACGCACACACACACAGAGCACGGTGGCAAGCTCCTGAGAGCTGAAACAGAGAAGAGAAAAGCACACACACACGCGCACACACACACACACACACACACACACACACACACAGAGAGCATGGTGGCAAGCTCCTGAGAGCTGGAACAGAGAAGAGAAAAGCACACACACACACTCACCGCCTCCGAGTCTTCAAAGCCATGCAGGTACAAATTGTCATACATGGAGATTTCCTCTTCCAACGCGTCCCTCAGGAAGAACGGAGGATAAAAAACGAGAGACGAGGGGAGGTGGAGGAGGGGGAGGAGGAGGAGGAGAAGGAGAAGAAGAAGAGGAGGCCGCCACCACCACCACTAAGAGGAGAAAAATGGATGGATGCAGAGAGGAGGAGGAGGGGAAGGAGGGGGGGGAAGAGAGAATGACAAACCCCTCTCTCCCCAGCGAAAACAAAACAATAAAAAAAGAGCTGAAATGCAGGGAAAAAATGTGTCCCTCTATGGAGCGAGAGAGAGAGGGAGCGAGGGAGGGAGGGAGAGAGAGATCGCGAGCAAGAGAGAGACAGCGGGCCAGCTCTGCCGTTGTTCCCAGGCCCTGTGCGCTGCGTCGGAGCAGAACGGAGAGGAAAGGAGAGGAGAGGAAGGAGAGAAGCCGAACGGAGGAGCGCAGAGAAGAACAGCGCGTGTGTGTCTGTGTCGGCAGCCCAGCGATGCTTCACATCATCCAGCAAGAGAGAGAGAGCCTCCACACGGCTGTAGCATGCTATCGGCAGTCAGTGCTTCCTGACGCACACGCGCGCGCACACACACACACACACACGACACGACACAGCACGGCACACTCGCCAAAACGCAACGCACGCTACGCAGTGCAACGCAAAATACACACTCTCCCTCTCTCTCGCGCGCGCACACACACACAGCAGCACACACGAAAGAGAGAGAGAGAGCAAGAGAGGCTGAGAGGATGGGAGAAGGAGGGAGGGGTGAAGAGAGAGAGAGGGGGAAAAGAGAGAGTCAGCGAGAGAGAGAGAGGGGGGAGGGAGAGAGAAGACCCTTCCTCAATCACAGAGCTGATGACACAGGCAGCTAGCTGCACTCTGATTGGCTGACTGTTCCCCAGTCAGCATCGACGTGTGTTCTCCTTGACTGGGAGCCCTGGAAGAAAAAAACGACTGTCTTGCAAAAGCAATCTCTCCTCTCCCTCCCTCTCTCTCTCCTCTCTCTCTCCTCTCTCTCTCCTTTCTCTTCCTCTCCCTCCCTCCCTCCATTCCTCTCTTTTCTGTTCCACTTGCTGTTTTTTCTTGGTCTTCTGATTTTCTCCCCTCTCTCTCCCTCCCTCCCTCTTTCTCTCTCTCTCTTTCTTTCTCCCCCTATCTGTTCCTCTTGTTCTGTTTTGCCTTCCTCTTATGAGATTTCTTCCCCTCTCTCTTCTTTCTCTCTTCCTCTTTCTCTCCTTGTCTGTATGCTAATTAGATATAAATCACTATGGTACAAGATACAGTAAACACACACCTGTGTGTATGTTTGTGTGTGTGTGTGCGTACGTGTGTGTGTGTGTGTGTGTGTGTGTATCTATATATGAAATGTATTTATTTTCTATACTGTATATAATTTCAGTGCTATCTCAGTTTCCCATAGAATTTGACAATAAAACACTCTCTCCTTCAAATGTGCATTCTCAAACACTCTGTGCACACTCACTCCAAAACATAAAACTAACAAACACTCACACACACACACACACTAAAACAAAAAAAACATCAAAATATGAACTACTAATAAACAAAAGACATTTGCATTATTAAAACAATGTTTGCCAATTAGGACAACATAATCCTCTTCTGTGAGGGGCAACATAAACATGTTCCTGTGTAATACAAATACAAAACAACAGCACACACACACACAGACACACACACACACACACACTGACTCATAGAAATGAGAGATGCCATTAAAATACTGATACAGTGCAGTAATTGGCTGTATCTGATGCACGTTTCCCAGATTATGTGTCACGCTTAAGTTAAACAGACATTCAACGTACAGAATGTTCAGTCCCTGTTAGGTGTTACTGTTTACGCTCACATAGTGCCAGAGACACAGTCTGGACAGGGAACTACAGACAGACATACTGTATACAGTCTCTAAGTGGTGAGTTTTGTTTCATTTATCCCTCATAGTAGCCTATGGGGTGATTCATTCATCGCCTGTAACTCCATGATAAAATAACAAACAGAATAGGCTATATTTAGCAGATAGATGGAGGTTATTATGTTCTATGTTTTGACACAGTAAACTCTCTTGAAACTCTGAAAAAAATTAATGTTTAATTAAGCCGACACACACTTTTTTCTCTGATTATCACACCTTAAATTGTTATTATGAAAAAAAATATATGAGAAAAAATATATGAGATTATTCCAGTAGCCCATTTGGGGAGTGAGCAGTACCATCTATGTTGTTTCAGGACTTCCAAGTGTCTGGAAAGTGTAAACATGTGCATATCAGATTTGGCCACTTTTGAGTATAGATGTAAACATGTGCATATTGGATTTGGGCACTTTTGAGTATAGATGTAAACATGTGCATATTGGATTTGGGCACTTTTGAGTATAGATGTAAACACGTGCATATCAGATTTGGGCACTTTTGAGTATAGATGTGAACATGCAATCAAAAAAAAAAAAAAAAACACTCACGATACTTCTGTCAGTGTTACTGGAATTATCAAACAATGGAAAACTGATGTTAGTCTAAAGCCAAGCAATCCAACAGGTCAACATCAGACAAAATATCTCATATGTGTTTTATTCCAGTTCTGTTATTCTCTATTATTGTTCAGCAGTTTTCTCCTCTACTTGCTACAGTGTTTTTCTACTCACTTGCATGATAAACTGAGCACTACCTCCCCACTCTAACCCCACCCTCAGACTTTGGGGCTGTTAACCAGACTTGCAGTCTGTATCTTTTTGGACGCAATATGAACAAGGAAATGGTTTAGGATTGGACCAGCAGTTTAGCAGATACTGACACAGATTTCCCCACTCGAATGCGGCATTACCTTCCCTAAAACTCCTGACAGTAACGAGCAGTCAGCTGATCACTGTAAATTGTGTTCAACAGGATTAGGCTATTTTTTTCCATGATGCAGAGACGTTGTTTTATAAATTCAAGATGCATATAATTATTATTGTGAGCCAGGAATACTAAATATACATCTTATACACTATCAAACACAAGATTAATTAATGATAAGTCCTTAAAAGACACTTCTGAAAATGACCCATTTTACATTATAGCGGGTTGAAGAGTGTGTCTTTCTGAAACCAACATGCGCAATGGCAACAGAATGTAGAATGTTTATGACAGAATGTTTGTCAATACAAAAAAAGGTCTATATATGGGTAGTTTGGTAGACTGTTGAGCTGCATCATCTTCATACTTCATACTGCTGCCATGGCACACATCTTACATGCATGTATCTTCTCTACTTTTTATAGCACATTTATGGAACATGTTGGAGGGGTTAAAAAGCTGTTCAATGTAAGCTGTACATGAGTTCATTAATCTGCTTTGCTGAAAAAGCGAAACAAGGAATATGAACTAGGTACATAATATATGTGTGTGTGTGTGTGTGTGTGTGTGTGTGTGTGTGTTTGTGAATTTGACTCACATTTCAAATACCTGCCCTTTCCATGAATAGCTTCTGTACATTCAAGATGTTCCCTAGTTTCAAAGGAACAGTGCATGTGTCCTTATGTGTGTAGGGGCACTATGTTCCCCAATTGTCTAAAATGCGTGAGTGTGTGTGTGTATTAGGCTGTGTGTGTGTGTATGTGCGTGTGTGAGTGTTACCTGTCTGAGGATGAAACTGGTGGATGTGGTGCTACCATCAGATCTCTTCAGCCGACTCCTCCTGGAGTAGGTGCCTCGGTTCACCTGAAACACCACACACACACACACACATGCACGCACACGCACTTAGATGTTTTTCAGGCAAAATGAATAAAACAGTATGGTAAAAACGCCTTATTATTCACTGTTTTACTGTTAACCTTTGTGTTAGCACCTATATATTACCAGTCTTGATGTTAATTGAAGGTGATGGACCTCTGCGTAAGTTGAGAGAACATACAGGACAGTGTACCTGCTACCTGCTGCTCTGCAGAGGGACTAATGAGAGATTGACACCTTTGAGGACAAGACTACCAGCTCTCTGCTCCTCCCAGGGAAGCTGCAGCTGCATTAACCCACAACTGAGGCACCCTGCCTGGGGAACATACCGCCACAGCCCCCCTACCCTGGCCGTCACCGCAAGGAGAACCACAGGCGGGAGCGGTGTGAGTTACCACACAGCTGACACCACAACCAGAGTCAATGTACTTCTACACACACATCATAGCACCAGGGATAGTCACACATCATCCTCCTGATTACACATCTACAAATGACAGGTTCTTATAGGGCGCTTTCTGCTCAGACATGAGGAATTCATATTTGACACTCATACTTCAGGGTCTTCAGTTAAAATGTCAAAACAATTTCTGTAATTTCCTGAATAAAAAAAGCACCATGTATAAACCTCAGGACAGCGTTTTGTTAAAACTAAGAAAGAACAACACCAAAAACAATGACTTTGTATTGACTGAACCCATGTAAGTGGTAGTGGTAAGTTGTTTTCATACAGCATTATTTTCAATGCATCTGATAAAGTGAGAGGTTAGTCAACCTTTGTGGTCTATGTAGTATATGATAAAAGTGCGGTAGAGGGGGGGGGGGTGCATTATAAGAGTATTCCAGGTGGTTAAACCAAGAGATACTCTTGGAAGAGCTGGGTCTTTAAGAACTTCTTGAAGGTAGAGAGGGTATCTGTTGCTCTGGTAGCACTTGGAAGGTCATTCCACCGGAGTGGAACAACAGAGAATAGTCTAGATTGACCAGCATGCGGTGTTGTCAATGCTTGATGAGAGTGGCCAGGGGGGTAACATAGAGGGTATTAAGTTAGATGGGAGCAGATCCATCAATCACCCTGTAGGCCAATATTAGTGCTTTGGATTTGATGCGAGCAGCTAAGGGTAGCCAGTGGAGCTCAATAAACAGAGGCGTGACATGTGCTCTCTTCAGCTGGTTGAAAACCAGAGGTGCAGCTGCACTCTGGATCATCTGCAGCAGTCTCACAGCACAGGCTGGAAGACTTGTTATGAGGGCATTGCAATAGTCAAGGCAAGAATTAACCAATGTCTGTACCAGGAGCTGGGTCGCATGTTGGGTTAAGTACACCCTGATCCTCCTTATGTTGAATAGAGAAAAGCAGCAAGACCAAGCTACAGAGGCAACATGATCAGCAAAGGTCAGCTGGTTTTTACCATTTACCTTATCATTTAAAATTCCAGTCGAATGACTTGGATTATTAGTGTTCCGTTTATCATGTGTAACGTTACACCCACCACTCAATATCCATTAATTGTAACACACTGCCTCAAGGTCCCACTCACACCAAATGGCACTTAAATGGTGTCACTGTGTTGCACTGACTTCGTTTCTGCCATCAATCAGTGCGAATGACAGAAGTCTGGCACGACTTCAAATAGAAGCTCAAGTCTCAGAGGGCTCAAGTTAATTATCTGGCACTGATTTCGTCCATTTTTAGCGCACCGGTCTCCCGAGTACCACTAGCGTCTGTTGCCATACAGAATCTCATTCTTCTCCGAGTTTTTCTCTTTTTTTTAAGGCAAAAAGGGACACCTTAACTGGGTCACCATGTTCACTCTATTTGTCACACTGAGCATTTTACCTGTGGTCAGTGTCCAAATATAACCGCGAGCGAATCTCACGACTTGCGTGCACACACACACACACACAAACTTGAGCGCAGAAACTTAAACTCATGTCGAGGTGTTTAACATCAAGAGGTTTTTAAACATTTATCTCGCAAGTGACACTATTCTCACCTGACTTCCTGAAAGACTTTATCAAACTTTTACGTAGCTGTCACTATTGCGATTTTCCGATTCACCTCTGGGAGCTCGCTGTGAGGTTTTGTGACCGTGTCACCTGTCCAGATGCGGTAGCTCACCTGAAATATAGGTGCCTGGATGCCTTCGCCGATTTTATTTCGAATGTAGATGTGTCGGGACATCTCCGCCAGCACATCGGTCCAAACAGGGGGTTGCCCACCTCCCGGCCCGGCCCAGTGAAAGTTAGGTGGGGTGCGTACTGCTTGCTCCAGTTTCGGTGCTCGGTGTAGTCGCCCCGTGCAGAATGAAAGCAGGTTTGGCACAGTATTTGAGCTGTGCTCAGACGCCACTGACGACGCTCGTCACAGCGTACTATGACAGGTGTCACGAGGCGCGCGCGTGGAACGGTGGTGCGTGATGTGCGTCCAGCTCTCTGCGCCACGAACCTCTCCACGCGCTTCAGAGCAGCCTATATGAGCAGCCTCTCGCGCGCAGTGTTGTCTACTTGGCCCACTTTACAATCTGCTGCAGCAATCGCTCTAAACAGACAATAATCAGTAAGAGATTAAAATCAGAAAAAACGCTTCTCAATAACTAAAAAAACAGGCTTTCGGTTTTCTAACATCCAATCAACTCAAATCGATGATATGATTAACACTGAGCGAGCAAGTGTGTACACGTCCTTTCTGCGACTGGTCAATGCAAGGCAAGAGTTTTTTCTCCCTGAAGTATGACGTTATTGGGCTCTTCAGTTATACGTTATCCCACCTGTGTCCTGCACTTTTTGATCATTCCACAAGGTGGAAGTGTTGTATTACATCACGTTTACAAAGGGTTTTTGCTTTTAATGGTCGCGCAACTCCATCCATAGGTTTAGATTTCATAGTTCTCCAACGTGCGCACTCAGACAGGCACTGGTTGTTGTGGCGCTGTCTACCCACATACCGATACAGAGATTAAAAGGTCATTTGGCTTTGTCTTTCTATCATTTAGTTAATGTAGCTAATAGAGACATAGCACATCTCAATAGCCAAGTTATTCACGTTATTACAAGCAAATTACCAGTTTTCTGCCAACTAATTGTCCTGTTAGCTTCTGAACTTCTCACATACCTGCCTGCAAAGTAATGCGTACTGGCGAAGTGCTAATTTCAAAACTTGGAATACTTGAAATATAGGCATAATACAATCGGAAAATCCTTCCACTGAAGCCAAATCAACGTCATAGATCATTTGCAAATCTTACACTTGCACTGAACTAGCTTATTGCTAACTATACATATGGTGGGTAAAAAGAAGCCAGAATAAAGCAAGCCGACTAATCACGCTCCTTCTATCTGTGGGGTCTGCGTTGTTTCCACGGATAATTAGAAAATTGGGGATGTACCCATCATCCCTCGGAGTGCATTGTTTGGAGAGGGTCTGCGTGTCTGTGTATTGACGGAGTAGGCAAAGTATAAATTGGCATTTAAGTTTCATTCATCCAGTGTCGCATATTTCTGCCGCAAACATTTTTTTGTTAATCAGCAATGGACAAAGCTATTTTAATTGCCCATTAACCCATTGCTTCAGAGAGCTTTACACTGACACAAGGACGAACTGCTGAGAGAAATCAGTGGATTTGCTGCATTTATCACTTCCACTAGGGATTGCTGTTACACTGAGCAGTCATGTGACTGAATGCTGAATGGACATTCACCATGAATGTCTATCCTACTGGTTGTTTCCCTGTCTTTTTGTGTGTGGTGAGGGTATTGGTATGTGCCTTACAGGCAACGGGATGTCTGCATTTCCGTTGAATTTATAAAGTAGCCATCTAATGCCCTCACAACCTTTTTCACAACCTCTGTCTGCAGAGCCAAATCAAAACCATGTAGCAAATATGAGGTTATCTGTCAGTGATCATTCAACAGAATTTGATTTACAGTGAACTTATTCCTATTTAGCCATCAGGTTGTCTGTTTTGTTTCAGGAATGTGTAGTACTGTAGTGTAGTAGTGTAGTGTAGTGTAGTGTAGTGTAGTGTGTAGTAGTGTAGTGTAGTGTCAAACCTCTTGGTCGGAGAAGCTACTGTTTCTGAGCTGAGTGGATTTCACTCATAGATTAATAGAGAGTGTGTTTGTGTGTGTGTGTGTGTGTGTGTGTGTGTGCGTGCTCATGTTTTATGCTTTTTTTTTCATTATATAAATATGTATCCTACTCTGACCCTTTCCTTTTTTATATTTCTCACCTTGTTGAAGTTATTATATTAACACATCATATTACTATTATATTAACACTTAATATTACTATTATATTAACACATCATATTACTTTGCTATTACATTAACACATCATATTGCTTTATCAATTATATCAATTATGGGACAGAAACCTTGCATACAGAAACCTAGCAGACGCTTTTATCCAAAAGCAAGAGAGGATAACATTCAAGCTACAACACAATGAAAGAAACTAACAAAGAGTGCATATTGCTAACATAAAAAACTGCACTATTTTAAGTTGAAAGTGCAATAGTGCAATAAAAAGTGCAGGATAAAAGAGAAATTAATTGCATTAGCCACATTGGAAGCCATCACTTATCAATATACAAAGGTTTGACATTCTCTCTTTCTCTTTGTCTCCTCTCTTCCTGACCCTGTTTCAATCCTCTCTAGTTTCATTCATCTATCCCTCTATTCATCTATTCATTAATTCACTGATTCATTATCTAATTATTCAGTTAATTCTTTCACACATTCAGTCATTTAGTCCTGTTTTTCCCCTCCTCTTTTGACCCTCTTCATAAACTTTTTTCTCTCCTCCTAAGGAGTGAGCAGCTCTTCACACAGCAGAAAAAAAGAGAGAACAGCTCCTGTCTCCTCTCACTCCTCATAAAGAGGTAGTCCCTCAAAGGGAGCTGGTACACTCCTCACCTATCTATCTATTTTCTCTCTCCAGAGTGTGCTCCTTCCCATTCTTCCCAAAAAAGGGTAAGCATCTCTCTGCTCCTCTCTCTTTTCTTCCAGAGAGTAGGCTGCATTTCAGGCACCAGCTCCTCTCACTTTCCTCTTCTCTCCATCATCCTCCATATGTGAGGCTGAGTTGTGTAGAGGAGGATGTTTGTCACGTTGATGGAGGCCTTTGTGTTTATCTACAAAGAGGCCGGACTGAGCCCACATCCTGAATGAGAAAGTTTGACACGGTGGCAGAATGGTCTGAGGGTTCCGCCGAGGTGAAAACTTCAGAATATTGATGAGTGAGTCTTTCTCTTGACCGCATCTGTGGCAAGCAGGGCTCTGCAGAGACCCCTGGAGGGGCAGGGGCAAAGCAAAAGTGAACTCTGACAAAGCAAAAGCGAACTACCATGGACCAGTCAATGCCCCAGAGGACGAGCACTACAGCAAGCTCAGCGGACCAGCTAAAAAGTCTTTTCAGGAGAGTGAGTCTATCGGTGTGTACAATAATAGCATGTGATGGAATGACAGGAACTTCCGGAGATCAACCCTTTAAAGCTATGGCTACTTTTGTGGTACTCTGAAGGGGCTTCTACAGTCTTAGTGAAGCAATCTGGTGCTCTAAAAGGGTCTGGAGCTATGGCAACAATCAGGACATATACATGCACAGCCACTAGTTGTGGCTAATTCTGTTACTGTCCATGTCTGTTTCTGCTACTGTCTAAGATGTTATGCTAAACCACAAACTTCCGATGTAAGTTTGAAGACTACAGTGATATTTGATTGGAATATGAGTGAAGAGATGGCCAACACTGCGGCACTGTAGGTACATTTGGTACATACTTTACTTTTCATTGATTTGCATGTGAGATGCACACTGTACACAAGCAGTCAGTACACAATTGCACACATGTACACAAGCAATTAGTTACCAGTTGCCTCATTTTCATCATTCAAGGGCAGTGTGTTGGTCTGATTTTAGCTGCAGCCTGCTTGCCTGCCGAGATAAATTCCAACCGATTCCAATCGGTTTATCAGGGTGTCTTAGCTCGATTATGAGTAGGCTGATTTAGTTTGAATTCAGCAGGGCTAAGGTATATACATGCATTTTAAAAGTTTGATTTTAGCCTGAATTTGCAAATTTTTGTCTCAGTGCATGTTAATGTATGGACTAACACCTTGGGTTATTAGAAGAAGGTGATGGAGAAGAGAAATAGACAAGGATGAAGGATGAACTGGGGACTAAACTACACGCTCCATCCTTTCCTTTGGGTTCCCCTGAATAGGAGACTAAACTACATGCTCCATCCTTTCCTTTGGGTTCCTTTTAATAGGGGACTAAACTACACGCTCCATCCTTTCCTTTGGGTTCCCCTGAATAGGAGACTAAACTACATGCTCCATCCTTTCCTTTGGGTTCTCCTGAATAGGAGACTAAACTACATGCTCCATCCTTTCCTTTGGGTTCCTTTTAATAGGAGACTAAACTACATGCTCCATCATTTCCTTTGGGCTCTCCTGAATAGGAGACTAAACTACATGCTCCATCCTTTCCTTTGGGTTCCTTTTAATAGGGGACTAAACTACACGCTCCATCCTTTCCTTTGGGTTCCCCTGAATAGAAGACTAAACTACACGCTCCATCCTTTCCTTTGGGTTCCCCTGAATAGGAGTACCTAAACTACACGCTCCATCCTTTCCTTTGGGTTCCCCTGAATAGGAGACTAAACTACATGCTCCATCCTTTCCTTTGGGTTCCCCTGAATAGAAGACTAAACTACACGCTCCATCCTTTCCTTTGGGTTCCCCTGAATAGGAGACTAAACTACACGCTCCATCCTTTCCTTTGGGTTCCCCTGAATAGGAGACTAAACTACACGCTCCATCCTTTCCTTTGGGTTCCCCTGAATAGGAGACTAAACTACATGCTCCATCCTTTCCTTTGGGTTCCCCTGAATAGGAGACTAAACTACATGCTCCATCCTTTCCTTTGGGTTCCCCTAAATAGGGGACTAAACTACACGCTCCATCCTTTCCTGTGGGCTCTGTGGATTACTTCCAGGTCAGTAATTACACATTCTCACCTGAGCTGCAGCAGGTATGTTCCGTAAAAAGAAGTCTTTCCATTGGGAGTCTTGACTAAAAACAGAGCCGAGGAGGACTGGGTCAGGCTGCTGCATTTTTAACCAGAGAGACAAGCAGGCACACAGGCAGGGGGTCTTAAGATGCACAAAGTGTGTATGTGTGTGTGTGTGTGTGTGTGTGTGTGTGTGTGTGTGTGTGTGTACTGACAAGCTGGAGTAAACATGACACAGTTTTTAACAGTGAACCGAGGAGTGCATCAACGTCACTCACCCAAAACTTCTGTTCATACTCAACCATTCATCGCTGTCACACACACACACACACACACAAACACACAATTTAAAAGGATATTTGTCAAAAATAGATAGAGCCAGTTGAAATGGCCTGGGAGCAGGGATGAAAGTAAACTGCTGCAGACTGGCACCACTAAGATGCATCACTGGGCAGCCATGGCCTCCTGGGCTTCAGTCCCCCGCACACACACGCTCCACGCACGCACACACACACACACACACACACACCCCTAACTAGCGGGGCTTTAACTCACTGTGTGTTTACTGTGTGCTGTGTGTTTCACTAGTTCACGATTGGGATAAATGCAGAGACCAGATTTCACTCACAGGATCAAAGAGTATATATACTTATACTATACTATACTATACTATACTATACTATACTATACTGTGATGTTTGTCTACACTGTTAGCAGAGCTACGCATGCCACTGTCTTATTCTAGGGAGATAAACAACTATTCACTAAAAATAAAAATAAATTCAATAAAAAATATTGTCCTGGGGAGTTTCTAGAAAATGTTGTTGCTAACTTCATTGTCATGTCATTAGGGTTAGCAGTCTGTAGTAGCTAAATTTAGATTAGTTTAGATTAGATTTAGATTAGTTAACAGTTTAAAAGCCCTACTGGCAACAACTATTCAAAAGTGAACACCATAAAACAAATTTCATTTTCATGAAAAAAGTTCAGAAAATGAAGAGTTCAGTAGTACAGTAATCTTCCAAATATAAGCCACACCATGTATGACATGCTACACTGTGTTTTAGGCTAATTTAAAACCAAGACCATGTGTTAACTGCACCCATGCCTGCCACATTTTATTAACATTCAAGGGAAGTTAACAGAGGTCTGTGAGCTCCACATGAATGCCTCTGAAGGAGCTTCTCAGCTTAGGCGTTATCACCCCCCCCCCCCCGGAACAGGCTGTTTTTCATTACTATTTCAATCTCGTTAATATACATGCAGAAATTCAATGCGTGTACAGAATTCTCACTTGGTTAGTCAACAGCATAGAAGTTAGCAAGTGTCTTGGTATATTTTCAAGTGGAAAACTTACATATTGAACTTACGTATTTAACATTAACATTTAATATGGCTGCAGATCAATCATAAATATGTATTGGAACATATACTGATATTAATAGTAAACCTATATTATACCAATATAGTGTCAGTTATAATACCATATACTACAGCTGAAAAGCTCTGATCATCTTTCACCAGTATTGCCCTACCATTTGTATCCATATTTTTTTGCAACATCAACTTTTTCCTTCAACACTGTCACCAGGTCTTTGGCATTCATGTGAGACTCGGGTTCATATTCTACAATTGGTTTCACAATATCTCCCACTGGTATAATCTTCACATCAGCAGGAGTTCCCTGGTAGGCTCCCCTGTGAACTTTTTCACATGAGCCATGACCATTGCACACTGTATCATCTACACTCATGGTAGTCGCATCCACAAAAGGAGTTTTCCCCGGGGAGGCTAAAAGAAGGGTATGTGCATACAAACACCAAAGATTATACACCAAATCCACAATAATTACACCTGTATCTTCAATAACGTATTAATAAAGTTTTCAAATAAGGGTTTTTGAGCAAATTGAGTCAAACTGAACTACTAACACTACAGAGCTACACTGGGTGTGTCATATTCATGTTGCATAAAAAAATAAGATAAAATAAGGTATTAATAATATATTACCAACAGTTAACAATGCAACAGTCAGTTAAAAGTTATATTAAAAGTTAGTAGTAATCCTTTAATAACATTAGTTGACTGTTAACATGAAGCTTGTGAGTGTTACAAAGCAGCTTGTAAGTTACTTATAAACATACTGTAAATGCTTAATAAATCAATTGTTATCTATTAATTATCAAGAAATTAATAACTAATACACTTATAAGCCTTTTCTTACCAATTTGTAGTATGTTTTGCAGGCCCCTAATGCGAGGACTATGTAGCCCATACTTTACTTACCCTATACATCCAGTACAGTATCAAACTCCTTCCTGCCCAGGATGATGTTTCCTGATGAATTCCCAGCACATCTGTTTCCCAGCAGTGTAATCCTCATGTCTGAGATGTGTGGAACCCCTCCTGAAACAGATACATTATCATGTGATTCTGTCAGTCATGCTGCACATCATCTATCATTCTGATGCACGCCTCCATATGGGTCCATAAAATGAAAGAAAGAATTAGACACTTTTTCCACACAAGTGTGAAAGGTGTGTGTGTGTGTGTGTGTGTGTGTGTGTGTGTGTGTGTGTGTGTGGATAAGGATCTAAGGATGTGTGGAACCCCATCTGAAACAGATATCATGTCATTCTATCAAACACACTACATATTATGTATCATACTGATGCACCACCCCATTGGTGCATAGTGCAAATGTGACACTTTTTCTACAAAAAGGTGTGTGTGTGTGTGTGTGTGTGTGTGTTTCTGAGAGAGAGAGAGTTAGAGAGAGAGAATTTGTGTGTGTGTTCTAAAGATGTGTGTTATGGAATATGAGAGAATGAGAGAGATGTGAATACTAGCATGATGTGTAACTTAACATTAGAAAGAATGTATGTGTGTGTGTGTGTGTGTGTGTGTTTGTCTGTATCTCTGTGTGTGTGTGTGTTTTCAACATTAAGAGAGAAAGGGTCAGTCAGAGCCAGAATACAGTGAAGAGTGATCATGACCTGGATAAGCACTGGAATATTCATGTTTGAATATTTATCTCAGATGCACGTTAGACAGGTAAAAATCTCTCTCACCTGCTGATAATCTGAGAGTCTCTCTCTGCTTCTGCACCTTCATCTTCCTTTTCTCTGCTCTTCTCTTTTCCTTGTTTAATTTCTTAGATGTAGCCAAAATCTTATCATCAATTTGAAAGCAACTGCTATGGTTTTCCGCCATCAGAAAAGTCAAAAAACAAATACTTTTTCCTTGTTTCAGCAAAATAACTAGCTGCATCACCTATCTGTATTTAACAATGACCGAAGGACATTGCAGCATGTGCGGTTTTAAAGATGGGTCAAGAGTACGGATGGAGACTCGTTTTCTTCTGATCATATGATGTACAACTAGCAATTAAAGACATAAACAACTTGCTCGGTGAGTGTACCTCCAGTTTTCAGCCGACCATTAGGCACCCCTAAAATAAACCCAGACAATATCCCCAGCTGGCCCAGTCTCAATGCCTGACCTCACAGATCCACAGACTTAAATGAGCATTCATGCTAAGTTTGCTGTCAAAATCCAAAGTGTGTGAGGACTTGGTTGCATACTTTCTGAACCCTTTCCTAATGTTGGCAACACATGCAGACTTTGCTCAGGGGAATCACCCACAGTAAGTCTGTTCTCATGTGAATGAACTAATGTCTAAAATTCCATGGTTTCTGGTTGTGATTTCTGAGTGAGCCCAACGATATTGTTGCACATGTTGTTGTTGTTATAGTTTGCGGTGTAGATGTTGTCATTCATATTAATTAGGGTGATATTTAATTTGTTGTTATAATCATCCTTGGTGTGAACGGCCCCTTAGTTTGTAGGGAGGACACTGAAACTAAGCTCATATCTCAGTTGAGTTTGAGAGTGGATCTGGTGATAAGTGTTTGACTTCCCATCAGAGTAGCAAGCAATATAAAGTTAAACTGAAACATTCCGCTCCACTGTGGAAATGCAAAAGGATTTTTCATACATATGACCCTCTTATTTGAAGTTTAATTTAAAGGAAAATGCATGCTCATAGTGTGATAAACAGGACTTGGACCCAAAAGCAGATCGGAGCAAAAAGGTTTATTTTACAATGATCAGGGGTAATTCCAAAATGGGGACAAAGCTCAGAAGATCCAACACAAAAATCATATAAGTCTTTGGGGGAAAAAAACACACAGAAGATCCGGTCTGTAAATATTAAACACAGACGGCAAAAAACAAAAGTAGCAATCCTCTAGATCGTAAAAAAGCAAATCCAAGATAACAAGCAGGCAGAGTTCAGAATACAAATAATCCACAGGACGCAAAAACACTGGCGCAGGCAAAAACAAGAATCGAAATCCACAGGTAACAACACTGGTGCAGGCAAACATGAGAATCGGAATAATTGCTTACGTCAAGAAACACGGTCAGACAATCAGACAAGGAACAAGGGAGAACTGGGAAATAAATAGGGAACAGAGCAAGGAAACTAACAAGGTACAGGTGACACTCATTACAACAATCAAGAACGTGAAGACCGGGTGCAGAGCGGGAAGGGGAAAAAGGGGCAGGGCAGACAGCAAAACAAAAGCACATGGACAAGGTAAACAAAACACGGAACTAGTGATGCACAATTAGTCCAGGAGGGGGCCGGATAGCCGAGAGCAGGATCATGACAGTACCCCCCCTCTAACGGACGCCTCCTGGCGTCCCTTTGGCAGAGGAAAGATGTTGGCGGCGGAAGTCTCTGATTAGGTTGGGATCTAGGATGTGCCGGGCCGGAACCCAGCACCTCTCCTCAGGACCGTAGCCCTCCCAGTCAACGAGGTACTGGATGCCCCGGCCCCGACGACGAACGTCCAAAAGTCTTTTAACAGTGTAGGCCTCGGATCCATCTATGAGGCGGGGGGGAGGTGGGGGAGCAGGGGGTGGATGCATGGGGCTACAGATAAAGGGCTTGATGCGGGAGACATGAAAAGTGGGGTGGATGCGGCGTAAGGGACTTTAAAGGGAGTTTAAGACGGACGGCTGTGGGGCTGATGACCTTGGTGATGGGGAAAGGACCGATGAATCGTGGGGAAAGTTTGCGGGATTCGACCCTCAGAGGCAGGTCCCATGTGGACAACCACACCCGTTGGCCTTGACGGTAGGAGGGGGCTTGGGAGCGACGTTTGTCGGCTTGGGTTTTCATCCGGACAGCCGAACGGAGAAGGGTGGTGCGGGTACGCTTCCAGGTCCGCCGACAGCGCCGGATGAATGCCTCCGCGGAAGGTACCCCAACCTCCTCCTCCTGGTCCGGGAACAACGGGGGTTGGTAGCCCAAGGAGCATTCGAAGGGGGATGAAACATGGGAATTAATGGCGTATTCGACCCAAGGCAGCTGTCGGCTCCAGGCGGAAGGGTTCTGAGAAACCATGCAGCGCAGCACGGTCTCTAATGACTGGTTCGCCCTCTCGGATTGTCCATTAGTCTGTGGGTGAAAACCAGAAGAGAGACAAACAGAAGCACCAAGTAATTTACAAAAGGCTTTCCAAAAGGCTGAGGTGAACTGGGGCCCCCTGTCGGACACCACTTCTACAGGGAGACCATGGATACGGAAGGCGTGTAGTGTCATGAGTTGGGCAGTGTCCTTGGCTGTAGGGGAGACCGGGCAGAGGAACAAAATGAACAGCCTTGGAGAAACGATCAACTACTGTGAGGATGGTGGTGTTACCGTCAGAAGAGGGCAAACCAGTCACGAAGTCTAGTGCGATGTGGGACCAGGGTCTTCGGGGAATGGCTAGGGGTTGAAGCAATCCGGCAGGAGGTCGGTTGGAGGACTTGTTCTGTGCACACGTAGGGCAGGACTGGACAAACTGGACGACATCACTCTTGATGGATGGCCACCAGAAGCGTCTCTCGATGAAGGCCTGGGTTCGACTGGTACCGGGATGGCAGGAGAGTAGAGAAGAGTGCCCCCACTGCAGAACCTGTGGACGAACAGAGCTGGGAACATACAGACGGTTAACAGGACATTGACTGGGCCACAACGAGCGACTCAATGTCGAGGCGGGCCGCTCCAACAACACGACTGGAGGGAATGATGGGTTCTGGATCTGGACTCTCTCTGCCAGAAGTGAACTGTCGGGATAATGCATCGGGTTTAGTGTTCTTGTGACCAGGACGGTAAGAGAGTGTGAAGTCAAAACGAGAGAAAAATAAGGACCAGCGTGCCTGTCGGGGGTTTAATCTCTTTGCTTGACTTATATATTGTAAGTTCTTATGGTCTGTCCATACGAGAAATGGAACTGGGGCGCCCTCCAGCCAGTGTCTCCATTCCTCCAAGGCCAATTTAACGGCCAAGAGCTCCCGGTTCCCCACATCGTAGTTTTGCTCTGCCGGAGAGAGGCGGCGGGAGAAGAAGGCACACGGGTGGATACGGTTATCCTGGGAGGAACGTTGTGATAGGACTGCCCCAACGCCCACCTCGGAGGCATCGACTTCGACGATAAACTGACGTTCAGGATCGGGTTGGGTCAGGACAGGGGCTGAAGTAAAACGTCTCTTTAACTCTCCAAAGGCTCTCTCTGCCTCTGACGACCAGAAAAACCTGACCTTTGAAGAAGTCAAGGCAGTGAGGGGGGTGGCGATGGTGCTGAAGTTTCGGATGAAACGCCGGTAAAAATTGGCGAAACCCAAGAAACTCTGCAGACCTCGGCGAGTGGTGGGTGTAGGCCACTCCAAAACCGCCCTCACCTTCTGCTGGTCCATATGGATGGACCCCGGAGAAATGACGTGGCCGAGGAAGGAGACTGACTCCTGGTGGAATTCACATTTCTCGGCTTTGACATAGAGTTGGTTATCTAGGAGGCGTTTCAGGACTGTTCGAACGTGGACAATGTGTTCCGACAAGGACCTTGAAAAAATCAGGATATCGTCCAGAAAAACAAAATGATTCAATAAATCTCTAAGAATGTCATTGACCAACGTCTGAAAAACGGCGGGGGCATTATTAAGGCCAAAAGGCATGACGAGGTATTCATAATGTCCAGAAGTGGTATTGAACGCCGTCTTCCACTCATCCCCCTCACGTATGCGGACCAGGTGGTATGCGTTCCGCAGGTCTAATTTTGTGAAAACCTTGGCCCCTTGCAGGAGCTCGAAGGCAGATGACATGAGGGGAAGAGGGTAACGGTTCTTTATGGTGACATTATTCAAACCACGATAATCTATGCATGGTCGGAGCGAGCCATCCTTCTTAGAGACGAAGAAGAACCCCGCTCCGGCAGGGGACGAGGACGGGCGGATTATGCCAGCAGCAAAGGACTCCCTTATGTACTTGTCCATGGCCTCCGTCTCGGTGCGGGACAGAGAGTAAATACGCCCCTTAGGCGGGGAGGCGCCAGGAAGGAGGTCGATGGCACAATCATAGGGTCGGTGAGGGGGCAAGGAAGAGGCGCGGGACTTGCTAAAAACTAACTTGAGGTCCATGTAATCTGGAGGTACAGCAGACAGATCAGGAAACTCCTCGGGTTGGACAGGGACAGACCTCACAGAAACACTAGGAACAAGGAAACAGTTAGCCTGACAGGCGGGAGACCATGCAGTAATTTGATTCTCCACCCAGTCAATATGGGGATTGTGTCTGATTAGCCAAGGGTGTCCTAGGAGAACAGGGGAGTCAGGAGAGTCAATGACAAAGAATCTAATCGATTCACAGTGGGTGTGGAGAAGACAGAGACTCACCGGTATGGTGACCTGACGGACAGTAGCCAGCTTGACTCCCGTTAAGGCGTTGGCCACCAGGGGCACCTTGAGATCCTCAACAGGCAGCCCCCACTGGTTCACCAGACCGGCGTCGATGAAATTCTCCTCCGCACCCGAATCGACGAGGACCTCTGTCTCTTGTCGTTGTTCTCCCCAGGTCAGAACGGCAGGAAGGAGGGTTCGCTGGGTAGGTGAGGGGTTAGTTGTAGTGGCGCTCACCCGTACCCCTCTCACGGGTGAGCGTGGGCTTTTACCGGGCAAGCGGCAAGAAAGTGTCCGGGCTTACCACAGTAAAGACAAAGATGGGCTTGTAATCTTCTCCGTCTCTCCTCCACACTCAGACGAGTCCGGTCCACCTGCATGGGCTCTGGGGTTGCCAAGACGGGAGATGACGAGGAAGAGGTAGCGAGACGGGGAATTCCTCCACCCACAGCTCCGGATGCTCTAAAACGTCGACGTTGCTGCAACCTAGTGTCGACACGGATGGCCAGATTGACCAACCCCTCGCAGGTCTCAGGCAGATCATGGGATATTAACTCATCTTTCAATTCCTCAGAAAGGCCGTTTAGAAAGGTGTCGAATAATGCCTTCTTACCCCAGCCAGATGAGATAGCCAGGGTCTGGAAGTCTATGGCGAAGTCAGAAACAGATCGGGAACCCTGGCGTAGATGGAGCAATTCCCTAGCGGCCTCGTGCCCGTGTTTGGAACGATCGAAAACCCGCTTCATCTCGGAGGCGAATTCCTGAAAGTCATCGCAGGCTGGGGACTCCGCCTCCCAAACCGCCGTTCCCCACTCTCGAGCTCGTCCCGACAACTGGGTGATGACGTAAGCCACCTTGGCTCGCTCGGTGGAGAAAGATCCGGGTTGTAGACTAAAAATCAAGGAACACTGGGACAAAAATGAACGACAGGTACCAGGCTCACCGGCGTACCTCTCGGGTGGAGGCAATCTGGGCTCGCGGAACAATGATGCCGCTTGAGCGATTGGCGCTGGAGCTTCAGGCTGCACGGAGAAACCCATGGTCGACTGGAGGGGCTGAACCCTGGAACTGAGGCTCCGTATCTCGGCTCTAAAGTCTTCGATCTGTGCCTGATGCCGGCTCAGCAGAGACCCATGTTGTTGAATAGCCGAGGAGAATTGTCCAGGATCCGCTGGGTCCATCTTTGTGGTCTGATTGTACTGTGATAAACAGGACTTGGACCCAAAAGCAGATCGGAGCAAAAAGGTTTATTTTACAATGATCAGGGGTAATTCCAAAATGGGGACAAAGCTCAGAAGATCCAACACAAAAATCTTTGGGGGAAAAAACACACAGAAGATCCGGTCTGTAAATATTAAACACAGACGGCAAAAAACAAAAGTAGCAATCCTCTAGATCGTAAAAAAGCAAATCCAAGATAACAAGCAGGCAGAGTTCAGAATACAAATAATCCACAGGACGCAAAAACACTGGCGCAGGCAAAAACAAGAATCGAAATCCACAGGTAACAACACTGGTGCAGGCAAACATGAGAATCGGAATAATTGCTTACGTCAAGGAACACGGTCAGACAATCAGACAAGGAACAAGGGAGAACTGGGAAATAAATAGGGAACAGAGCAAGGAAACTAACAAGGTACAGGTGACACTCATTACAACAATCAAGAACGTGAAGACCGGGTGCAGAGCGGGAAGGGGAAAAAGGGGCAGGGCAGACAGCAAAACAAAAGCACATGGACAAGGTAAACAAAACACGGAACTAGTGATGCACAATTAGTCCAGGAGGGGGCCGGATAGCCGAGAGCAGGATCATGACACATAGTTTCACTATTGATAGTAATCCAGATGCTTTTATTGGCTGTTATTCATATGCAAAGCCCAGCCCCTGCTGGATAACCGGTTGTGATTGGTTCCTGGGTTTCTGGTGATTTGGATACGGGCTGCAATAGGCTCAACTCACTAAATCCTAATCTTACCACAACACAACCCTAAGCCCTATACCCTTAAAGGCTTGACTGGCATGAGTCAACCAATAATGAAGTCAACTAATATGAATCAGAAATATTATATAAAGACAATTAAATCTTTGAGGGTTCAGGGCTTATGGTTTAGTGTCGACACTGGTATTCAGCATTATATTAATTTGCAGAGTTAGACAGAGTTAGAATTGGGATAATGAACAAAGCTGTTTGAGTTTTGATTTACCTGATCTCTGATTAGCACTCATCTTTAGAAGCAGGAGGTCACTTCTGCAGTGGTCGTATGCAGGACCCATCCAGGATCCATCAGCCTTATTATTGAGGACCTTATTCTAAGATGATAAACTTTTATAACACATTTATAACTGCAAGGAAGGCTTATAGCCTATTGCAATATATGTGTTAGACTACAGGGTTACCAACAACTTTCTAGAAGCACATATCCTCATGATACATTGTAGTTATCAGTTTGGTCATGACCCACCTGACTGGAAAGAAAAAAGAAAGTGTGGTGAGAAATTAAGAAGTCAAGTAGGTGGAGGTCTACTGTTTAGACTTGAAACTGAAGGCTAGTTTGACATCTGACCAGTTGGATTTGAATTTACCTCTGACATGTCTGTACCCCTGGCTGAAGTAGTCTTGAGCAAGGTACCTAACCACTCGCTGCCCCCTGGTGGACACCACAGGAGTAGGCTGGTCACTGCTCCAGACTAGTGTGGGTTAGTCTGTGTGTTTACTCACTGTGTGCCGTATGTGTCACTAATTAAAGGATGGGAAACATGCACAGACTGAATTTCCCTCACGGGATCAAGAGTACATTCAGTACTTTTACCTAAGAGTGCCATTTGAGTGTGGCAGAAGTGTAGTATTGCTAACAGTTTAAATTGCCTTGGTTCAAACTGCACTGTTGTAGGTCAAGGGTGGGGAACCTTTTACCTTTTGTATCAGTTTTTACAGCGGCCAGACTTTTTTAATATTCTCTCTCTCTGCAGACCTGAGCACAAGAAGACACTTTTAAAATTACTGAAAGCGAATCATATTGAACTGGTTAACTGATTATTAGGCTCCATTACATTTGAGAGCATCTCTAATGAGATCACCAATATTCAACAATTTTCTAATCCTGTCATATATATTTCTAAACGTTTTCAATCGCTGTGTACATTCTGAATATACTGAATAAGTTTCGACATTGCTACTTGCAGACCACATTCTGCATTGTCAATCTCATAACACATATTCATTTCAGAGGGATGTTTTTTTTTCTCTCAGTGAAATGGCCTCAACTCCACGTGCAGAAACAAAGGCTTTGCCAGGCCGGACAATCCCCACCCCTGTTGTAGGTCTTTGCATGAGTAGCATCTTTTCAAAATTTGCTAGTCTCAATATTGTATACATATATATTTTTGACTCTCCCCTCCCTTATTAATTATAAACATATTTATTATGCTCTTTTATGTTTTTATATGTTCTTTATATAAACAACTCAAAACAATAGGTGACTGAGCAATGACAAATAAAAAACTTGAATTTGAACTTGTGTTGTAGATCTTTGCTAGACCTCATATATGTGCACAGAGGCTTTCTGGGATAAGCTGCCATCTTGGATGGACCAATGAGGAAACTTGCCAAACTGAACAGATAACTAAGTGGAGCTCATTGGAGAGGAGAGCTTTATTAAATGCCTCAGAGTAATCAAGAGAGATGGCTCTGGAAAACAATAAGCTGACTCTGCTCAAAAAATAGAGTTCTCCCAGAAGCATTCCTCAAACTCTCTGATCTTGAGGGTAATTTCCACAACCTTTGTATATTCTTCAGATACAGATTTCTCTAATAATTTAGACACTTGACAGAGCTGTACAGAAGTGTGTGTGAGTGTATGTGTGTGTGTGTGTGTGTGTGTGTGTGCGTGTGCAGGTGTGTATGATAGAGGCTGCCATTTCCCATCTACAGAATGACACACACAGACACACCTGAGTTCAGTCATTTGGAGATGAAGGTTAGATGTTGTCCAATTGTCCTTAGACCTTCTTTACCTTCACAAAATGCACAACCAATTATGGGTGACAAGAGACACAAAGATCTGAGGACGCAGGGATATTTTCCAGGGAAATATTGAGGCAGACAAAAAAGAATCAAAAACATAAAACCCCCAGCACACACACAAAAATATTTAATTAGCTCTGAAATTAGTCTGCTGGTGCTTGAAGTTGAAAGTTTGCAAAGCCCCTTTGCTCACAATTCCTGTATTGTCTGAGGAGCATTAGCGTCTCGGTGGGTTAGCAGCCGGTTTGATCTCCTAAAGCTGCTAGCGGACGGATGCTTCACACCGGATTAGACGCTAATAGGAGGCAAGATGAAGATTAAGTTGTTTTTCCCCACTTTTTTTCCCCACTATTCACAGAAGAGGCAGCCAAGGCTAAAGCTAATATGACACAGTGCTAACCACATACAACCACAGTAAGAATCTCACTCAAGGTCAGAAGCTAAGTGTGGTTCTGATTTGTGATGAGATCTTCTATCCAACCTACTGTGGAGGATATCTTACTAATCACATAGAGAAATAGCTAAGGATAGTGAGGTAAGTTAAACACAGAGCTAACAACAAACATACACACACACACACACACACACACACACACACACACACACACACACACACACAGAGCAAAGCTCTCATTAAAAGCTCACCACAGCAGTGTGGTGCTGATTTTTAATGGGGACACATCAGACTAGATAGCACTGAGCTTTCAGTGATCTCTATATGGGCCGAATCAGGGCCACATGGATGTTTCCATAGTGTTGTGTAGATCTTTTGAAATAGTTTGTGCACAACACTGCATGTGTCCAAGGGTCTTGTGGCACCTGTGTGTGTGTGTGTGTGTGTGTGTGTGTGTGTGTGTGTGTGTGTGTGTGTGTGTGTGTGAGAGAGAGAGAGAGAGGCATACATCCAACCGTAAAAAAGGAATATGGTTCTGATTTGTGATGTGAAGATGAGAACTCAGTGATCTTCCAGCAATTCCAGATACAGACCAAATCTAGGTCAGACTCACTCCAGATTTATTCAGAATTTATTCCAGTTTTACTCCACATCTGTCACAGAGTCATTAGATGCCTGAGGCAGTTTATTGGTCAATAAACAGAGAGACAGGTTTAATGGGTCAGACTATTTTTGTTAGTCTGTAAGTTAGGGCTTTCTGAATACAAGGAGTGTTCTGTCATGAGTAAAACATGGCCGAACGAATGAATATACATATCTGTGTGTGAATGTGTGTGTGTGATCCAGGAATGCTGATTCTAATGAGGTTTTCACTGCCACACACACTGTGTTATGTGTGTGTTATTATTTACTGTTGGTGTTTCCCCAACATCATTTAGTAGACCCATTTCTCTCTCTCTCTCTCACACACACACACACACACACACACACACACACACACACACGTGTACAAACAAACAAACACACACAACAGACAGAGGAAACATTGGAGGAAAGCTCTCCAAATGAAATGTGTTACATTAATGGTACAGTTCATAGAAAGGAGGAGTTCAAGTGCAGCAGCAAGAGATAAAGCACTACTGGACCCACAAACTTCAGCAAACAAAAGACTAACAAATACTAAACAAAAGACTAACAAAAAAAATAAACAAAAGGCTAAACAAAAGACTAACAAAAGACTAAACAAAAGCTACAAAGAGCTTTAGGGGCTTTTTGGAGAGTTTCTCCCTGTGTGACATCCTCTTCTCCCAGCTTCAGTGTGCTCTCTCTCTCTCACACGTAGACACACATACCCTCTGTTTTTCACATATACACACACATACACACTCACACACATACACTCTCTGTTTTTCACATACACACACACACACACACGCACACACACACACACTCTCTGTTTTTCACATGCACACACACACACACACACACACACTCTGTTTTTCACATGCACATACACACACTCACACTCTGTTTTTCACATACACACACATACACACACACACACATCTCTCACTCTGGAATGAAACTAAGGAAAGAAAAACAGGATGAGCCTTCTCTTCCCTCCAAAAGCACAACCTTTTCTCAGCACAACTCCTTTTCTGATCAATATTTAACACCCTGAGTGCTCTACAGCAGAGGAGTAGAGAGAGGAGAGGAGTGGAGGAGAAAGGAGAAAGTGAGATGTGTAAAGAGGAAGAGAGGAGAGGAGTAGAGAGAGGAGAGGAGTGGAGGAGAAAGGAGAAAGTGAGATGTGTAAAGAGGAAGGGAGAAAGAGGGAGTACAAGGAGGTGGAGAAGACAGAGAAAGAGAAGAAAGAAAAGCAAAGAAAGAAGAGACGAGAAGACAGATGACAGATGAAGGGAGAAGGGAGAGGGAAGGAGTAAGAGGAGGAGAGGAGAGAAGAGATGATAAGAAGGAAGGAGAAGAAGAAAGAAGAAAAGAGAGGAGATGCAAAGGCAGAAGAGAAGACAGGAGTACAGTAAAGAGGAGAAGGAGAGAAGAGATGAGAAGAAGAGAGAGGGGAAGGTGAGGAAGATGTGGAGAGTGAATGGAAAAGAAGAGAAGACAGGAGTAGAGAAGAGAGGAGAAAGAGAAGAGATGAGAAGAAGAGTGGAGAGAGAGAACAGAAAAAAGTAGGATGAGAAGAGGAGTATAGTAGTAGAGAACAGATTAGATGAAAAGAGAAGAAAAGAGAACAGATGAGATGATAAGAGAAGAGAAGAGAACAGATGAGATGAAAAGAGATGAGATGATATGAGAAGAGAAGAGAACAGATGAGATGAAAAGAGATGAGTAGAGAAGATAAGAGAACAGATGAGATGAAAAGAGATGAGTAGAGAAGAGAAGAGAACAGATGAGATGAAAAGAAAGCCAAATGGAGTTGAAATGGTAAGGAGAGAGTGAAGAGATGAGAAGAAAGACAAAAAGAGTTGAAAGGGGAATGACCTCATCCTGACCTCCACCACAGGTCAGACTCGTGACCCACTTCTAGTGCTGCTTCCTCTCAGCCAATGGTGACACACTAAAACTGTGACATCATCAGGGACAGATAGTGCAGAGTGTCCTACACACACACATCAGAGTCTCTGCCAAAGCACTCAGAGTGGCCTGACAGACACACACACACACACACACACACACACACACACACACACTTTCTCTCTGTCTCTCTCTTACTCCTACAGAGGCCAACACACACACACACACACACACTTAGAGAGGCTAAAGTGTCTTAATAAAAAACAGAAGAGGGATGGGTAGATGGAGAGAGAGTGCATAAGAGGGTGATGATGGAAGGGGAAAGGAGAGGGGAAAAGAGTGGGAGAGATGGAGGGATAGGGAGAGAAAGAGAAATTATAGAGACTGGATGGAAGAAAAAGATGGATTAAGTGAGAGGAAGAGAGATTGAGGGATAAAAAGAGAAAAAAGCAGGAGATTTTAGACAGCGAAATGAAGAAAGACAAATAAAGGGAAAGTAACATGTGACAAAGAAAATGATAGAGAGAGATGGAAGGTTGCTGAAAAGAGAAAGAGGTGTAGGTGGGCAGATCGATTTGAACAAATCTAAAGAAAAGTAAAGATAGGGCCAGAGAAAGAGATAGAGAGAGATGGCCAGAGAGAGAGAGACGGAGAGAGAGAGAGATGGCCATAGAGAGAGATGGAGAGAGAGTGAGAGATGGAGAGAAATTGATGGATGAATTCTAGAAAGAAGGGCAGGGGGAGAAAGAGAAGACAAGATGAATAGATACTGGAGAGTAGGATGGAGGGAAAGAGAGAGAGGGGAAAGGATGGATGGATTTTGGAGAGAAGGATAGAGAGAGAAAAATGGATGATGTATTTTAGAGTAGGACAGAGAGAAAGAGGAGTAGATGGATTTTGGTGGGAGGGATAGAGAGAAAGACAGAGGGGGGAAAGGATGGATGGATGGTGGATGACACACAGAGGGGTGAGATCATGACAAGTATGAAGACTCTGTGTTGAGTTTATGGGTTCTTATTCCTGGCAGCACACCACACACACACACACACACACACACACACACACACACACACACACACAACCTACACACACATAGCATGTCCAGAGAGCAGACACACCCAAATACACACACACACACACACATATAACCTACACACACATAGCATGTCCAGAGAGCAGACACACCCAAATACACACACACACACACACACATATAACCTACACACACATAGCGTGTCCAGAGAGCAGACACACACAAATACACACACACACACACACACATATAACCTACACACACATAGCATGTCCAGAGAGCAGACACACACAAATACACACACACACACACATATAACCTACACACACATAGCGTGTCCAGAGAGCAGACACACACAAATACACACACACACACACACACACATATAACCTACACACACATAGCGTGTCCAGAGAGCAGACACACACAAATACACACACACACACACCAGGCACACAAACGAGTAGGAGGGGAGGAGGGAGTAAGGGAGTGAAACATGGAAAAGAAACCACTACTCTGCCATTCCTAAATTCAATTTGGCCTTTTTAAGCCCCAGTCCTCTTAGATCCATTCAGACCTGATTTCTCTCTCTCTCTCTCTCTCTCTCTCTCACACACACACACCCACACACACACCAGCCTCTGAGTCAATGCTAGTGTCAGCAGCCTTGACACCTCCATCAGCAGTAATGAACCCAGGTCCTCCATCACTCTCCCCACACAAAGGGCTCTGACACTGGGCTGACACAGGGCCGGAAGCAGGGGAACTGGAGCTCGACCCCTGGGGCCCTCCCCCAGTTTCACGCCTGTCCCATCCCACAGAGAGTGACTGAATCTGGGGTTCCTGTCTCATGGGGCCCCCCTCTTTCTCTTTCCCAGTCAACCAGCCCCATTCTCCACACCAGCACGGCCTTCAGAAGGACCCTTATTGAAAGGAGACGACTAAGGAGGAGACATCTAAGGAGAGGGGAACAGCCACCCTACTGGTGCTAAGATATATAATATATAATAAAAACTAATAACTTTTTAAAAAATAGGTCTTGGACCCACAAACTATTGTGTTAATTATGATTAATTAATTACAGAAAAGAACACAACAACAACAACAAAAAAACGCATTTAATCTCAATTTATTTTTGCACTCCAGACAGCGTGAAACGTTTCTCATTGCACACATTCTGGGTATACCTGTAATACTGATGCACAGGACGAGGACAACCATGGAAACCGGTGAAGAGAAGCCATTGCTGGGTTCAGAGGGTGGAAATGTTACAATTTCCAACTGAATTTAACAGCTGGCTGGGGATCACTGGACCTCAGTAAGCAGTACAAATTACGTTGGTGTTACTGCACACATTATTGACATGACTGACAGGGAATGGCAAGTCTTTTACCTTAACCATGCAGAAGATGACCACCAGGCACTATGCTGAAAACTGGCAGAAGCATAAACCTGGGAAGTTTAACAAAAGGTCACCACAATTCAGTCATATGCCAAAATCCATTTAAATCAGAAAACATTGCTTCTCATGTCAAATATTGCGATTAATTGAGATTAATTAATTACAAAGCCTCTAATTGATCAGTAATTTCAGTCACAGAACACAACATGGTGTGCATCAAACTACATGTGAATCTAAACCTCAGCTCAGAATATGGGTCTTTCAAATAGGTGACAGTAAATTAAATACTATAAAACAAAGTCTATGTGGGTAACACGTCCCAACTAAAACTAGACAGACACTTGGTATACAACATGGTATGCATCAAACTTAGGCAAACTACATATAATTTAAACCTTAGTTCAGAAACCTTAGTTCTTCAAATCTTATTATACTGTGTATAATGTCAGTAAAGGCTTTCTATTCTATTCTATTCTATTCTATTCTAGAATGCGGGATTTGCAGGTTACAGGTTACAGGTTACAGGTTGCAGGTTACAGGTTACTGTAACAAAATGACTCCAAACAAACATCTGCAGCAACTAATGAATGTCTCTTCATATCTGTCTGAAGTCTTCTAAGTTCACAAACTGTCAAGCTACAGTAAATCACTCAATAGTTTGATGTTGCCGAGTGCTGTCGGTAGGTGTGAGAACAAGATAATTTGATACAATGTAGATCAAATAGCGAAATGGCAGCTAACACCAACTGTTAGCTAACACAAACTGTTGTGGGCACAGAAAAAAACGAAACTGAAACGATAGTTCTTGTGGCCCATCATATACTATAGAGTTAGCTGCTGTTTCGCAAATCCAGTCTGAATTGCACCGAATTATCTCACTCTCATACCTACCAACAGCTCTCAGCAACATCAAATAACAGGACAATTGATTGAAATTACAACGGATTTCTGCTTTCAGTCTTTGAGGGTTCAGGGCTTAGAGCTCTGGAGGGGCACTGGGATTCAGCCAGCAATGATACTATGCTATATATCACTCTGTCAGCAGCGACAGTAGAGAGGTTCTCCTTGACTCTGACTCTCATTAGGGGTTGAGTTTGGCTTGTGTTTCTGACTGTTAATGGCCCAGACTGAATCAATAGGACCCCACTGTGTCAGCCTGCAGTCGTTTCTCCTCTGCCCTCAATGTGTCTCAGAGAAAACAAGCACTAAGACAATCATGCCCATACAAGGACAGAGTTTCTTACTGAGAGCACCGCTAGGTGTCTGCTCCACTCCCAATGCCTGATTCTTTCAGTTCTGCAGTGGTCAGTCACTCTACGTCTTCTGCCGGCATCATAACAGTGATTCACAGGAGGGGGAATATTATAATATTTATAGTAAACATGCAATATGGGTCAACTAAATGTTCTGTATAGATAAACACAGACATACACACACACACTTATCACATGACAATAACATCTTTTTTCTTATTGTTGTGAAGGTGTATTGTACATCTGCATGGTGTTTATATGAATATTATATGTGTATGACAATGCCTTGCTTTCTGTTTTTTGAGGATGTATGTGTATGGCCTTTATTGACAGGACGGTCTGGTGTGTAGAAAGGAAATGTCGAGATGGGATTTGGAAAATAACCACAGTTCGGGTTCATCTCTGTGGATAAACACACACACACACACACACACACACACACACACAAACAAATCATCATCATCATCATCACCACCAATTTCTGTCTTTCTTCAGAGGCCATGTTTTCTCAGCTCATCTTTGTACCACCCCCAAGATGTTCTTTTGCATTTGACGACTGTGATGTTCTTTTGCATTTGTCGACTGTGACGTTTCTGGCCAGGTTCGTTTTTATTTATTATTGAATTATTTTAGTCATCTACAGACAAGAGGTTAATGCAATGTCCTCCACACTGTGTCAAAGAACATGCTTCCAATATCCAAGATATTTATTTTTTTATTTATTTGTATAAATTTAAATTATGTATTTTGAAGTTACCTACACACTTGAGGCTGATGTTATGTAATGTCCTCCTCACTATCTGAGCTCCCTCATCAGTACGCTAATCTCTGTCTAAGGGATTGGCCTGCATGTCTCTCAGAGCTAAGCGAGGCCATGCATTCTGAATTCAGATCACTATGCTAGTGCTTGCCGCTTTGGATTAAAGCGTCTTCTAAATGCATAAATATAAATATATATAAATATACAGATTATATACTGTAGCTTTCAGATCAGATATGCTCCCAGTAGTTGCCAGGCGTCTTTTAATGCCCCTCAATGTCCCCCAAAAATGTAATATGCAAAAATGCAAAATGTAGTTTGGGCAGGAGAGCAAACAAGGCTTTTTTTTTTTTCTTTAATGGCAACCACACAGGTTGATCACCTCTGTTTAAGGTATCACAGAAGCGGTGGTGTCCATGGATATCTTCTGTACATAGTCTACAATACCTATACTGAACTGTTGGGGGCGCAGTGGTGCAGATGGTTAGTGCACTCATATCACTAAGGTCAATGGGGACCTCAGTTTGTATCTGGCCTAGGACATTTCCCAACCCAATCCTGATCCCCTACCCTCTCTCTCTCTCTCTCACACACACACACACACACACACACACACACACAGAGAGACATACACACACTCTCTCTCTCTCCAAATCACTTCCCACTTCATAAATACCTACCTATATCTATCTATCTATCTATCTATCTATCTATCTATCTATCTATCTATCTATCTATTTGCCATCATGCTATCATGTGCAGAAGAGGATCTTTGTTTATCTGATGAGTTGTAGTGGGGTTTGTGCTGAACCTCTTCATTATCACTGCCACTGTGTGTGTGTGTGAATGTGTGTGTGTGTGTGTGTGTTTGTGTGTGTGTGTGTATGAGAGAGATATTATATGTAAGTGTAACACTACTGGCACAAATGTATTTATGAGTGTGTGTGTGTGTGTGTGTGTATGTCTATAACATAAGCACACATGTGTGGTACAAGTGTGTGACATCTCTCAGGGCTCTTGTTCTTGTAATATGTTTACGAGAGTGTGTGTGTCTTACCTCATCATTATGTAATCAGAGCGGGCGGTGTGTACGTCAGTTCTAGGTGTTGGCATGGGAACCATCAGCAGGTCATCACTCAAAGTGCAGGGCTGTGCACCTCAGCTCCTCTACACTACTCTTACACACACACACACACACACACACACACACACACTCACTCATGCACCCACACACATACACACACACACACACACACACACACATACACATACACTCACACTCTTACACACACACACACACACACACACTCACTCATACACACATACTCAACACACACACGCAGAAATCAGCATCTGTCAGTATCTGTTTGTGAATATAACATGGTAAAATCTGATAAACAAAGATACATGTATGCGAATACACGTTCTCTGAGACAGACAGACACACACACACATATAAACCCCGTCCATCTGCTGTGTGTTCTCCTGAGGGCAAATAGTCTCAAGATCTGACCAGTCAGAAGTCAGGCTAGTGTGTGTGTGTGTGTGTTTATGTGTGATTGTATGCACTGTAGGAAGTGTGTGTGTGTATGCTCTCTAGGAAATGTGTGTGTGTGCGTGTGTTTGTATGCTCTCTAGGAAGTGTGTGTGTGTGTGTGTGTGTGTGTGTGTGTGTGTGTGTTGGTGTGCCTATATACATACCACCACCACGCTCCCACCAAACATCTTCCCATTTTCTGTTTAAGCTATAGTGATATGCTGTAAAAGCAGATAATGAATATTTATGCAAGCTTTCTTGCTCCCCCATGAACACACACACGCACTCCCCCATGAACACACACACACACACACTCTCTCTCACACACACACACACCTCTGACTCTCTTACACACACACACACACACGCACACACATGAACACACTCACACACTCTCTCTTTCTCTCTCACACACACATACCTAACACTCTCTTACACACTCACACGCACACTCACACACACACATACACACACGCACTCACACACAGCAAACGAAACTGGGTGCAGCTGTCTTTTGTTCTTGCGTGTGTCTGCTCTCCAGTATACTGTGTGTGTCTGTGTGTGTGTGTGTGTATGTGTGTGTGTGTATATGTGTGTGTGTGTGTATGTGTGTATGTGTGTGTGTGTGTGTGTGTGTGTGTGAGTGTATGTGTGTATGTGTGTGTGTGTGTGTGTGTATGTGTGTTTGTGCATACGTGTGTGTATCTGTGTGTGTCTGTCTGTGCGTGTGTGTGTTTGTATGTCTGTGTGTGTACGTGTGTGTGTGTGTGTGTGTGCATGTTCGTGCGCATGTCTCCAGTGTGGGGTGATTGAGACGGGGCTCTGGAAGATAAAAGGCTTCAGATATCTGCTGAAGCCCACACTTTATTACACTGCTCCCCTCATACCAATACTACAGCCTGGACAGGCTACAGGCTTCACTGACGTAGAAAGTGTGTGTGTGTGTGTGGATCTGGAGGGAAAGAGAGAGAGAGAGTGAGAGGGAGTGTGTGTGTATGTGTGTGTGTGGATCTGGAGGGAAAGAGAGAGAGAGAGAGGAAGTGTGTGAGTATGTGTGTGGATCTGGAGGGAAAGAGAGAGAGAGAGGGAGTGTGTGTGTGTGTGTGTGTGTGTTCCAGTCTCTGTTGTGAGTGTGTGTTTGTGTTTCTGTGTGTGTGTGTTTTTCAGCGCTGGTTACGATCTGACGACCCACCTAACCCCCACTGCTGTCAGTCAAAGTGGAAATCGATCTGGCAACCACTGCCATTATTTACTGAGCTAATGGAGAACACCACTCACAAGCCAAGGACTCTGGGCTTACCTCTGCACTGCTGCCAGAGAGCAGACAGATCTGGCAACATACCACACATCTGTCACTGCACCATCTTACTGTAACAGACCGGGAAGAGTAAAAGCGGAGGGAGAAGCGCAAACGTTTGTTAAGTTCCATGTTCTATATTTGTAAGGGGACGGGGTGGGGGGGGGGGATCTCCGTTATTATGCAGATCAGAGTTCAGCCCTAATACGCTGAGACAGAAAATCACTGAAAAAGTTTGAACTGTGACGTTTTGTGACACTCCCACTTATGCAAACTATTCACGTTTGCTCACAAGTATTATGTTGCTCTGTCTTGGTCAGTGTTGAATGATCTTTGGTAGTACTCTGTGTGCATCAGCTCAGGCTTTGTGAGAATCAGCCTAAAACAACGATCTAATATGCACAGAGCTGTTCTCCTTACAGTCTATTTGGTACATAGACTGTGACAGAGCTGTTCTCGGGTGTGTTTCCCAAACCCATAATTGCTAACCAACCAGTAACTTAATTGGTTGCCAATGGCCAACTGGATTGGTTTTAGGAAATGCGCCCCTGGTTGGACTAGCATTTCAAATATGTAATTTCACAACCCTTATTTTTTGGGGGGGTTCTGAACGCATGTCACCATTATATATGCTATGTTTTGGGATGAATATGTCTTTTTATCAGTCTGTCTATATCTCCTCATTTAATCTATAAACGTTTAACTTTAGAAGGTCCTCAATTAGATATCAATTATGCCCCTTCTTAATGATACGTTGACTTTTCGACAGCTAGTCTAACCCAATTTAAGACCTAGAGTTAAAGTGTCTATTTGGTTCCTTGCGGCTCAAGAAGGGGTGGGGGGCCAAGACTCGACCACGGGACACAGGGGAATGGATCTGTGCCGCGATGTGAATTAGACAAACAACGCATCCGGTTAAAGATCTCGGCGGAAATGTAAACACAGCTGCGTAAAAATACTAAGGACATACATTTTTAGAACTTTTGGCTGCACTTGGAGTCCGGCTGACGTGGCGCCCGAGCAGTCGGTGCTCCACGCGGACACCCCCGCACACGAGCCAGACTTGAGTCTGTCCCAGCAGCAGTCGGCGGCTGCAACGCGCGCAGCGGTCGAACATCTACGGAGGAGGGGAGGGTGGGGGGCTGAGTCTTCGCCGTCCGGACGCACGGACACACATACACACACGCACACACACAAGCAGATTTGAGTGAGCTGGCACGACTACACACTGTTTCGCTTTGGGAAACGAACGTCAAAGCCTTTTCAACTAAATAACTTTCTCCCGCTTGCTTAGCTGGACTGATGCGCTTGTCTTGAAAAAAAGGTAAGCTAAATCTCCCATTCCCGTGTTACTATTGATCTGCATAGGCTCGCAGAAAACTTTAGATACAAGGGAGAATCGAGATGTTGCTGTAAATCTGTCAGTCTCTTACCTTAGCGCTCTCTACAACAAACATAAGCGCGCACAGACACACACACACACACACACATATATATACACACACACACAACAAAGCTTACAGCGCATGGTGTTTTTGTTGTAGACTTCAGCACATGTTTTTCGTGCAGACTTCTCGGTCGTATGAGTCATTTGTTGCGACAAACCTTGTGTTGACAGTGTCGCCACGTTGGGGATTAAATTATGCCTTCTGCATAGTTGTGAGACGGATGAAAACAAACGTCTCTGCTCACTGTGTGTGCGCCGTTGCTCACAAAGAACAGTACAGATCCCATGACCATGAATACGTGCGCCTGTAATATTACTGTAAGCTTTAGTCAAGGGAATCGACAGGAGTCCGGTAATTATTGTGGCAGGATCAGTCTGTTCGAACGCATAACTTTTGTTGCTCGACCTGCTGTGGCCGCTAGAGGGCGGCGTGTTGACTGCAGCACGGGTGTCAGGTGCGGAGCCCTGTGAGCCGGACTAAATTTGGGGAAATTTATTGTGTAAAGCACTTTTGTAAACATATAATTATTAATGTTTGCAGCACTTAATTTTGTAATCTGTGGTGCAATTCTGTTAATTATTTCTAATTAATGTGTCACATTGAATTAAGGCTACTTACAGTATGTTGTAGACATACTCTTGTAGCCGAGGCCTACAACTTGAGTGGTCATCAACGTAGGTTCTGAGGGCCCATGAGTTTGTAAGATGTAAGAAATACAGCCTGGAATTACAGCATTATGTCTTCTGGTTGCCATCACGTCCTATAGATATCATTAACACAGAGTCATGCATTGAAATGCTGTGATGGAAATTCTGCATGGTGGAGTGTTGGGCCATTCCTCATTCGTGGTATGTGTGTGTGTGTGTGTGTGTGTGGAGAGGCCTGTGCAGAACTGAAGGAGACATTCCTCTTTTGTCTTTCTCTCTCTCTGATGTTTCTGTCCTCATCTTCTGCGAAACAGCTGGAGGAGGTGGTCCGTTCCTGACGCATCAGCAGAGACTTGTGATGTGGGAGATCTGGAACATCTGCCTCATAAATTATGATCTGTTCAGTCAGGCTCAGAGACATACGTCAGACACAACCCACAGTAGACCAGGCACAGATAGACAGACTGACAGACAGACACAACCCACAGTAGACCAGGCACAGATAGACAGACTGACAGACAGACACAACCCACAGTAGACCAGGCACAGATAGACAGACTGACAGACAGACACAACCCACAGTAGACCAGGCACAGATAGACAGACTGACAGACAGACACAACCCACAGTAGACCAGGCACAGATAGACAGACTGACAGACAGACACAACCCACAGTAGACCAGGCACAGATAGACAGACTGACAGACAGACAGGAGCCATAGTAGACCAGGCACAGACAGACAGACAGGACACACTGTAGACCAGGTGACAGATAGACTACATACAGACAGTGACAGTAGATGCTTGGCAACACCATGACCCCTTCAGCTGCTTGTTGCATGTGTGTGTGTGTGTGTGTGTGTTCACTATGTCATGTATTCTCGGTCACTGTCAGATACTGACACTCTTATGTACTGACAGTAGACTATAACACATCACACAGGACACACAGGTAGAATAGACAGGACACAGGCATAGATCGACAGACAGACTGTGGACCACAAGCAGACAGACTGACAGACAGAGACTGTTGACCGCAAGCAGACAGAGAGACAGACACTATGGGCCGTAGGCAGTCAGAGAGACAGAGACTGGACCGCAGGCAGTCAGACAGACAGAGACTGTGGACTGCAGGCAGTCAGACAGACAGAGACTGGACCGCAGGCAGACAGACAGAGAGAGACTGTGGACCACAGGTAGACAGACAGGAACTGCGGACCGCAGGCAGACAGGCAGACAGACAGAGTTGACAACAAAGGCACTCGGACAGATAGTGGACTACAGGCAGTTACAGAGAGACAGCAGACTGTAGACTGTTACAGAGAGACAGCGTGTGTGTGTGCGTTCATGCGTGAGTGTGTGTGTGTTTTTTTGTGACAGAGGCAGGAGAGTAGAAAACATTAGAGTGTTCCACATGCAGAAGAGCTCTCAGACTCCTTCAGATTCCCTCAGAGTCCCTTGGAGTGTGTTGGCTGTGTTTTCAATGTTTCTGCTTCAGGTGTTATTTGCGATGCAGTCCACATTGGTTTCTGGGTGTTATAAGTGGCTTTTAGCCACAGCCAGGGTTGAATTGTGTCAGAACCGATTGTGTGTGTGTGTGTGCGCGTGTGCGCGTGTGTGTGTTTTGTGTGTGTGTGTGTGTATATTGAGTGTGTGGGTGGATGATTTTTCCCATCACGCCAGCTGTTGCAGTTTGCTCACACACAACAGCTCTTGACAAACTCATTAACACTTAAGACTACAAGCCTCACTCACACACTCTCACACTCACACTCACACATACACACACACACACTCTCACTCACACACTCACTCTCCCTGCTTCTCTAATAATGACTCTCCATATAGACTGTGCAGACTGCGTTAGGCAGATTAGGAAATAGCTATAATGAGCTGTGCACACACACACACACACACACACACACACACATGCTCTGATAGAGACAGGCATTGGTAAGCATGTATGTGAGTGTGTTGCATGTGAAATCCTCTGCATTACCTGCTTCTGTACAAACAGTATAAAGACAGAGAAAGAGTAAGTGTGTGTGTGTGTGTGTGTGTGTGTGTTTGTTTGTCTGAACCAAAAGACATCCTGTGTCGCAATTCACATGCACCTGATGGCAAACAGTCTTAGTTGAATGCTGCTCATTGTAACTCTTCTATTCAGCCTCAACACATATTCTTCCCATGAGTCAAAACTGGCATTACACACTTACACACACACACAACACACACATATATATTTGTGTGCTTCCTCTATGCTTCCTCAAACTTGGCACACATAGAAACGCACTGATGCACGCACACATACACACACACACACACAATGCTGTATGAACTGTGCTCCAGAAGTAAACTAATTCCAGGTGAGGTTCCAGGTGTGGTGCCACAGGGCACTGGGCATGCTCAAAGGGTCTGATCAACTGGTGGGCACCTACGGGCAACATACCACCGGGCAGCACCATTAGCCCTTCAGCTTCTCAG